>JAWRVF010001069.1:0-115294 GCA_036785485.1 Physcomitrellopsis africana
GAAGCTCGAGGCCGATGAAGCCCAGATTGTGCTATTCCGGATATCCTATCATTATGAAGTCTTGCAAAGACTCCTTCCATCACCGTAGTTCTCTGTGATAACGTAGCAAGAACATTCATAATGGCATCCATCTTGGACTCCAAACTTTCACTCATATTAATATCTTGACCTCCAACCATTCTAAGAGAAAGGAAGTAATTGTTTCTACAAGGAAGAAATATTGGTTTAGAAGAGGGTACTCCGCAACCTCTAAAACGCCTTAAGACCTTCAAGAAGAAGAATAATCCACTCTCTCCAAGAAGAATAAGACTCCAATATTATGACAAAAAGATATCAGTTTAGAGGAGGGTAATTCGCAACCTCTAAAATACTAGTGTACCTTCAAGAAGAAGGATAATCCACACTCCAACAAGAAGGAACTAACTCTGATATCCAAGGTGAGAGTAGTCTCGACAAACTGTCATGGACACAAATTATAGACTTGAAGTCTAAACAAGAAGTTCAAGAAGAACTGGCAGGAACTGGATTAATATCACGGACACAGAATATAGACTTGAAGTCTAAACAAGAAGTTCAAGAAGAACTGGCAAGAACTGGATTAATCAGATGAGTACAAAAACAACACCAGAGAGGTGAGCTAGAGCTCCAAGAGATGTGTTGTCGAGACTGAAGAACTCTTCAATCTCGACTCCAATATATACTCCTACCTAGGAAGCTTCTCAAGTAGCTTTTTCCAACTAGGGAGCTTTTCAAGCAACTTCTACTAACTAGGAAGATATTAGAAGGCTCTGGAAGGTTCTAGAGAGTTCTAGGAAACTTCTAGAATGTTCTAGAAGGTTCTAACAAGTATGTCCTTGACACTAGGAAGATATTAGAAGGCTCTAAAAGGTTCTAGAGAGTTCTAAGAAACTTCTAGAATATTCTAGAAGGTTCTAACAAGTATGTCCTTGACATATGGCTGAGTAGCAGATATCTTTTATAAATGGCTAAATAATCAAATACTAAAGTTGTTTATTTTGTCTATATTGGTTAACGAATTATACCTACTAAAATTAAAAATATTTGTGAAGGACGCCCAATTGGTCATTGTTGCTTCCTCATTTGACCAAGCTAAAGTAAAGGAAAAATGTCATTATGACCAATTCTTAATCACTTGAGTCACAATGATTCCATCTCAAGGAGTTTATCAAATGCCAATTTGGAATGAAAGAATGGGCAGTTACCTAAGAATGATTGATTACGGTGCAAATCTTAGTGCTAATCTACAAGGAATAGTTAATGCTATCCTATTACATATTGTACCACCAACAATTGTACTTCCATATTTTCCATATTTTCTATATCAAAAACCACTATCTACAAAAGAGCTATCTAATAAAGTAGTATTAAAGGATTCAAATGAGGCTTTGTTGTTAACTTTGACAAAGAAGATGGATAAATTGATTGTTAATTTGGCAAATGATAAAAGGAAGAGATATAAATTGACTACTATGTGACCTAATATTTGGTGTAGTAATTATAAGGGACAAGGCCATTATCAAATATTCTTCACTATTCCAAATGACAAGACAATGTACGTTTTGTGGGAGTAAGCATATCACCACCAATTGCTGGAATTTATGAAAGCAACAACAGTTCAGTAATCAGATCATGATTCAACCAACTTTGTAGGATGTTAATCAAGTCCGCAGATGAAATATGTTTGATTGGAGTGAGAATCATTTAAATAAATAAAATAGGAATTTTTCTAATTTTCAAAATTCAGTATATAATTAAAAATATAGACCTAATCTATAAGGTATTATCTAAAATGAGCAAAGATATTTCTAATATTTGCCCATTTACAAACCAATTTTGGATTTTATAATATCAACTAATTTTTTGAGATCATTTATCTATCCAACTTGGAATAGGCCCAATCGGTATATTCTAATAAAAACATCCAATATTCTTAATGGTGTTGAAAGAAGACCACTTTGATGTTACTATTGCAAGCAATTAGAATATTAAGCTAGTGAATGTCCCAATGCAAGAGCTAGTGATGAATATGCTCTAATTTGTGGAAATTATAAGCAATCAAGACATTCATATCAATATTGCAATCCTCCGTTTAATTTTAATAATCAAAATCAGCGTATCGAATTGCATAGTAAGATAAAAGATAATAATTGAGCTCCACAAGATTTTCTAATAAATTGAGTAGAATGCGTCCATGTGGTATTTATCCGGATCCAACAAAATTTTTTATTCCAAATTCCGTAAAGCAAAACATATTATTTTCAAGGATTAAATTGAAACCAATGAAAAAGAAGAGGTCCCTCGAAATTACTTCCAATATAAAATCATATGATATTTTGAAAGATTTGGATGAAATTAAATCTTTAATTTCCATGAAGCAATTATTAGCAGTCATGTCAAAATGTCGTTCTATATTGAATTCCTCATTAATACGATGAAAGACTCATAATAAAAAAAAATTGTAAAGTTAGTTTGAATCCTAATTTGATCACACCAATGATTGATGTATCCATCGATGGTGTTTTTATTTCCAAAGTTCAAATAGATGGAGATTTTAGTCTGAATTTAATGACTGCGGATACAATACAGCATTTGGAATTAGCTCAGTTGTTACCTACGACCTTGATATTAAGAATTGCTGACCACAATCACATAAAGCCTATGGATATTCTTTGTAGTATTGATACTGCTATTATTTGAATTATATATAAGATTGATTGTATTATTTTTTAATTATAGAATTCCATATTATCATATCTAATTTTATTAAGATGGCCGTGGCTATATCAAGCCAAAGCTAAGAATGATTGAGGCCATGAAACATTGACTATTGGAAAGGATAGAGACAAGTTTGTTTTACAAATGTATATAGTTCAATATCATGGAGAATCTCAAATTTTGAGTTCAAAGGTGACATCTAACAATAAGAATCAATCTGATGCAAAGTATAATGAAATTATTAATGTAATGCAAGTTGGTGATGACCCAATTTATATGTAGAAGCAAGGCGTGTTATACCAATATGGAGGACTTGGAGAATATTTAATATTTTAGGAGGATACAACAAATTCTAATCATGCTATTGCCGATTGGTTAAATAATCCCGTAGTTAATAAAGTCAGTGATTGGAACCAAAATTAGATAGTTTCAATTTGTAAGATTATATGAAGGATTTAGAGCAAGAGAAGAAAATCAAATTGAAGGTTGTTGTAGAATTGTCACGGATATAAGATTTATTCCAGTAAATTATCTAAGTACTAGAGACCAATAAAAGTAGGTAAAATAAGTTGATTTGATAATATCCGATAGAGAAGCTTTCTAAAAGCTTTATAGATGCGGAATCACCTTTATACATGTCTATAGGTGATTGGTGGGTTAGAAATTTGGTCAACAAGCTAGCCACATAGCGCACATGTTGGTAACTTGTGGAACAAGCTAGCCATATATCACACATGTTGATAGCTTGCGGAATAAGCCAAGTACGTGGTGCACATGTAGAAAACTTGTCGTGCAAGTTTTACACGTGTCTTGCAAATTAGACACATGTATGAGGTCCTATAGAATACCGCCATATAGCTCTTAATTACATAGTATTTATAGAGGCAAGAATGAAGCCTTCTTCACTCTTGTCAATTCCTTTCTTGATCATAGTCTAGTTTCAAGAATCTTCATGTTTCTAGTCTTTGATAATAGCCGTTCCAATTTCCCTTTGAATATACATACTTTCTTATTCTTATTTTGTGACTTTTCTTTGATACAATTTTCATTAGATTATACATCTTTTTTTAATTCATGTCCTTAACAGATTGACAAGAGTGTACATATAATATCAAAGCTTTGTCTCTTCTTGATTAAGAGTGGATTACCCCTTTTTCTTGATAAGAGATAAGCATTTTAGAAGTTGTAGAGTATCCACTTCTAAACTAATATTGTTTCTAGTATTTTTTCTTTTGAGTGTATTATTCTGCATTTCTTGAAGTGAGAGTAGATACCTTCCTATTGTATTATCATAGCACAGCTTGCGGAAATGAAGAATGTAATGGCACAAATGCAAGAACAAATGAGAAAGCTAATGCTTGCAATGCATCAACTCAGTTTACCACTATAAGGAGCAACAAGATTAGCAAGAAGTGAAGATATAGAGATGGTTGGAGCTGCGTCAATATCTACACCAAACCATACTACCTCACCTATGATGGAGCACCGTTCAAACATTAGAGAATCAAAAATTAGTTTGCTTGAGAAGTTTGATGGTACAAGATCTAAATTTTGAGGATTTGTCCATGAGGTACAACTGGTGATTGAACTTCAACCTCAAAGTTATCCTACACAAGGATCTCAAGTTAGATTTATTGGAACGTTACTTTTGGATTCTGCTTTATCATGGTTTTCTTCTTTCTTTGAATGACATGATCTAATATTGGATAATTTGGAGGCATTTTTAGCAGAATTTTGATCTATGTATGGAGAACATGATGCAATCCATGTTGCAACCAACAAGATTTGCATCCTACGACAAGGCAATCAATCAATGTCATTATATGCTTTATAATTTTGACAACTAGCAATTAATATCAAGTGGGATGATGCTGCACTCATTAGCCAATTCTTCTACGGATTACAATATGAGATAAAAAAATTAATGCTCAATTTATCCAATCTTCAAACATTGAGTCAAGCAATTGATTTTGCTGTGAAATGTCTCAATCAATTTTTTGAATTTCAATCCTAGAGTCGTACAAGGGAGCCTCAACATTATTATTCAATAGCAACATCAATGTCTTCACAAAATATACATTTGGAAGTAGAAGACATGTAAATTGATGCAGTATGTTTTAAACCTCTTATTGAATAAGAAAAGATTCGACGTCGTCAAGGAGGATTATGTTTATATTGTAGAGAATCTAAGCACACTGCTTAATATTGTCCAAAGAAATGACACAACTATAAAATGAGAAGTACGGCTGTCAAAGAAGACAACATGTTGGAAAACAAATTTGTCTAGCTACAATAGGGACCGTGCAGCTGGAATCTTATATAATTCCTAGTGAAGGTCCTATTCTCTCCTCAGAACCCTCTCCTTGTTTTATAATAGATGTATATTTAGGACCAAAAAACTACAGAACCTCTGTTTTATTAGATTCAAGAGCCTCAGCATGCTTTTTAGATGAACAATTTATTAAAAATTGTAAAATACCTTTAGTACAAAAAATTAAACCCGTACATGTAGAAGTCATAGATGGTCGTCCATTATCTTCTATAGATGTCACTCATGAAACCCGTCCTATAAAAATAATAATAAATGGTCATAATAGGTACGTAACCTTTAACACAATTAAATCTCCATCTAATCCAGTTATTTTAGGATTATCACGGCTAGAAAAATATAACCCTCAAATAGATTGGAATTCTCATAGACTTGACTATTCTCAAAATGTTATTAGATATTCTGCCGACCAAGTAAAAAACTACAAGCCTAGTATAATAAAATCTGCACTTATAGGTGCAAAAGCTTTTATACACGCAGCAAAAGAATGATCAATTTTTGCTATTTGTGCCACACCCATTTCTGATGGTGGGAAGACTTAAAGTGGCATTCCAAGCCAATATCTAGATTATCAAGACGTTTTTGAAAAAAAGAATGTAGATATTCTTTCGGAGCATCGTTCATATGACTGTTCAATCGACCTCAAGGAAGGAACTCAGCTACCATTTGGACCAATCTACAATTTATCACAAGATGAATTGGCTAAACTTAAGGTGTATATTGACGAGAATTTGGCCAAGAATTTCATACGCCATTCTAAAATTCTAACAAGAACTCCAATTCTATTTGTGAAGAAAAAAGATGGATCATTGCGGATGTATGTTTATTATTGAAGACTCAACAAGATCACAATCAAGAACAGATATCCATTACTTTTGATATCAGGACTCTTTGACCAATTAAATCAAGCTAAGATCTACACAAAAATAGATCCAAGAGGAGCATACAATCTAATACGCATCAAAGAAGGAGAAGAATGTAAAATTGCGTTTCAAACTAGGTACGAATATTTTGAATATAATGTAATGCTTTTTGGACTTATGAATGCACTAGCTACTTTTCAACATCTGATGAATGATATTTTTTGTGAGTTTCTA
Organism: Physcomitrellopsis africana; assembly: GCA_036785485.1. Lineage (NCBI taxonomy): Eukaryota > Viridiplantae > Streptophyta > Bryopsida > Funariales > Funariaceae > Physcomitrellopsis > Physcomitrellopsis africana. The sequence goes on from JAWRVF010001069.1 coordinate 6,163, forward strand.
GACAATTTTGTCGTCTGCTACCTAGACGATATTTTGATCTATTCTAAGAACGTAGAAGAATATGAAATACATGTTCGTCAAGTATTACAAAAACTTAGAGATGCGAGATTGTATTCCAAGATAGAAAAGTATGTATTTTATACTATTCAAGTTGATTTCTTAGGATACATCATTTCAAATGATGGTCTCATAATAGATTCTAAGCAAGTCCAAACAATCATGAATTGGAAGATTTTAAAGACGGTAAGAAATGTTCAATATTTTTTGGAATTTATCAATTATTATCGGATCTTCATCAAAGACTTCTCTCAAGTTGCAGCTCCACTTATTTGTTTGACCTGTAAAGACAAACTCCAATGGAATCAAGAAGCGAAAGCAGCATTTGAAGCTCTAAAGACATTATTTGTATCTGCACCAATCTTGTATCGAGTTGACTTTTTCTAGGCAATTTTTATAGAAATAGACGCATCAAATTTTGCCTTGGTGCGATTTTGTCACAAATAGGAACAAATGATAAATTTCATTTAGTAGCTTTTTATTCAAAAAAATTCTCAGCAGCCAAGATCAGTTATGAAATCCATGACAAAGGAACTTCTTGCAATCATGGATTCTTTTTAAGAACGGTATTATTAAGTAGAAGGCGCTTCCAATTCAATCACCATATACATGAATCATGAGAACCTTGAGTATTTTATGTTGGCACGCGTGTTGAACCATCATCAAGCTCGTTGGAGTATATCTTTGTCAAGATTCGAGTTCATTATTGCTTATCGGCCAAGAAAACAACAAGGTTTGTTTGATGCCCTTTCTAGATGTTTTTATTTTGTACCAAAAGAAGGAAATGCAGCTTTTGAGCAATAAAGAACAGCCCTTTTGAAACCAGAGTAGTTTCATCTTTGAGCAATGAAATCAACATTGACTGTTGATTCAACTTTTCTCAAGCAACTTTAGTCAAGTATGTCCTCAGATCCACTTGTCCATGATATCAAGAATAATTCTTCTAAGAATCATGATTCTTCTAAACTTGAATTCAAGAACAATTTACTATATTTTGAAAGACGCGTATATATTCCAGAAGGAAAAGCAGGTTGTTGTGATGTAACACGACTATTAGATGAAAGAGTTTAGAAATAGTATATTACAGAAGATCTTAGTTCAAAATATTATAGCAAATTATCTTAAAAAAATAGATAATAATAAAAAGAGAGTAAAACTAATGGATGTTAATACTGCCTTTTTTACAAATGAGCTACTATTTATTTTGTAGGGCTATAAGTAAGGAAAAATAAAGTAGATTGGGAAATAAAATGATATAAGCATATATAAGAGGGAGTTAAGAAGATGTTTCAGAAAAACTTACCACAAAAATTTTGAAATAGATATCCGGAAAGGACCGGTTATGAGCTAGGGTCGAAATCAGATCCCAAGGCACAAAACCACGTGCCTATGGCGGTTCCAGGAGACTTTTGCAGATTGGAGATTAGGATTAGAGAGTGGACTTGAGAGATTTTGTAGAAGAGTTAGTTTTGAGTGATTTGGAAAAAAAATGACTTTAAAAGAGCTTTACAAAATTAGGGTTGTATTCGGCATTTTGGAATTTTGTGAAATAAAATAGGATTGATGTTTTAGACAATTTCAAAAGCTTTGTAGCAGATCTACAGTTGGAAATTTGTGGGTTTTTAGGTATTATTGTTGTTAATGTGTGTTGTGAATTTAAGCTGAATCTAACAGTTTAGTTGTATGTAATTGAGATTTAAGTGGGTAAAGGTCTCAGAAATTAAGTTTTGAGGGTTAGTTGGGTTTTTGAGATCTTGAGCAATTTGCTAGTTGGATTGGAATAAATTTTATTTGTGTGGATAAAAGACTTGTTTTACTATACATATAAGTGATTTGAGACTGATTGAACGGTGGAAAAGGGAGAAATCAACACTGGAAGATTAGCATCAAGGTTGGAGAAGAAGGCCGACCAACACCCGAGAAGTTTTTGGAATTTTTCTTCCATTTGGTAAGTTCGATTTCCTTCAAATTTGTTGTGCTTGTTGTTGACTAAGAGGTTGAAAGGTATACAAAGTTTTAAATAAGATCAACAGTCTAATGAGCAGATATTGAGGTTCTAATTTTTCCTAGGGTTGATTTGAATTGGTTAGAATTTGGTTTAAGTTTTGATTAGAGTTTGGTTTAGGGTTTAGGGTTTGCTTAGGGTTTGGTTTAGGGTTTAGGATTAGGTTTAGGATTTAAGATTTGCTTAGGGTTTGGTTTAGGATTTAGGATTTGGTTTAGGATTTAGGATTTGACTTAGGATTTGACTAGGGTTTGATTTAAGATTTTGACTAGGTTTTGACTTAGGATTTGACTTAGGGTTTGATTAGGGTTTGATCAAGGTTTGACCAAGATTTGACTTAGGATTTGACTAAGATTTGATCAAGGTTTGACCAAGGTTGACTTAGGATTTGATCAAGATTTGACTAGGATTTGACTTAGGATTTGATTTAGCATTTGATTTGGATTTTGACCAGGAATTGACTTAGGGTTTGACTTAGGGTTGGACTAGGGTTTGAACAGGGTTTGACTCAGGGTTTGACTTAGGTTTTGACTAGGATTTGACTAGGATTTGGTCAGGGTTTGACTTAGGATTTGACTTAGATTTTGACCAGGGTTTGACTTAAGGTTTGATTTAGGTTTTGACTAGGATTTGACCTAGGATTTGAATAAGATATGACTTAGGATTTTAAGATTCTATTTTTAGTATTTTCTAAATTTAGTATTTATATATTATTTTTTATTATGATTAATGTATGATTCATTTGCTCTTCTTTTGTAATTGCTTAAAGATTAGATCAAAGTTTGATTAGTATTGTTAAGATTTAATAGAAGTTGTTTAGGATTCTATTAGAGTTGTTAGGATCTTGTTGTTGTGTATTTATTTTTTTTGTCTTCCACAGTCACATGCCCGGAGCATTCTCGAGCAAAATTACATGTATTACGACAACGTTTACATGTTCTTCAAGTACGTCATGATTTTCTAGCGGTAGGACATATTGGATACAACAAGACTTTAGAACTTATATCAAGAGATTTTTGGTGGACTCAAATGTGGAAGGCAGTTAAATACTTTGTACAATCATTTGATATGTGCTCAAGATCCAAAACTCCTTGTCATCGATCTTTTGGGCTTCTTCAGCCATTACCTATTCTAGACAACAATGGTCTTTTATTTCTATGGATTTCATTACAGATCTTCCAAGCTCAAGATATTATGACTCTATATTTGTGATAGTAGATCGGTTCACAAAGATGGCATATTTTGTGCCATGCACAAAATCAATCACAAGTGAAGAAACAACTAAGTTTTTCATTGATAATATCTATTGCTATCATGGATTTCCTAAAGATATTATATTGGATAGGAGAATTCAATTTGTGTTAAGATTTTGGAAAATCCTTTTCAAGATCTTAAAAGTGGACATAAAATTATCTTTAGCTTTTCATCCTCAAAGTGATGGACAAACAGAGTGCGTGAACCAAGTCTTGGAGCAGTACTTAAGGTGTACCATCAACTTCCAACAAGATGATTGGACAGCTCTTTTGCCATTGGCAAGTTTTTTGCTTGTAATAATACGATACATTCTTCTATGCAATAAACACCTTTCTTCGCCAATTATGGTTATCATCCATAACTTGATGCTTTTGACTTTTGAAAAATTGATAATCCAATAGCAGAAGATTTAGCAAATCATTTGTCAGAGCTACATGCAACAATGAAGGTGCAATTAAAAGAAGCTCAAGTACGACAAAAAACAAATACAGATGCATATTACAAGGAACAACCACAATTCAATGTAGGGAACAAGGTATAGTTACTTTGTTGCAATATCAAGACTACTCATCGTTGTGATAAGTTGGACTATGGTAAGCTTGGACCTTTTCCTATTTCTAAACAAATCAATCTGATTGCATATCAATTATACCTACCGGAGTCGATGAAGATCCATCATGTATTCCACGTGTCACTATTCAAGCCATATAAGACAATGGATATACAAGAAAGAAGACAAATGCCACCGCCTCCTATAGAAGTGGACAATGATGAAGAATTTGAGATTAAAGAGATTTTAGATTCAAGGTGGCGTCAAAATCGATTGAAATATCTTGTGCATTGGCGCGGATACGATATTAGTGAACGTACATGGAAGCCATCAAAGAATCTAACAAATACATCAATAAAAGTCAATGCATTTCATCGACAACATCCATCAAAACCAAGATAAAGAATCAAGAAAATCTTTGCTATAAAGCAAAGTAGGTTCTATAGAGGTTTCATCCTATCTTATATCATTATTTGTCATTTCTTTAGATTTGTTCGTGCTAAAGAGATGGAGGATCAACAACCAGCAAATTCACCTCAAAAGCCATCATTTATTGATTTATCGCATGAGACATTATGACTATCACAACCTTTAAGATGATGGAATAGAGATAAAGATCCTCAAGAACTACATGTCCTTCCTCAGATTGATGGCGAAATACAACGTGTTTCATAATACAACCTTGGAAGAGACTCCCAATGTTTGGTGATACTTTTAGAGGTAGGAACTACTTCTGATGGTGTTCCTAATGTTTTCTTTGAAGAGAGTTATGAAGGCCTCAACAATGATCAAATAACAGGGTGGTCTTCTCGCCCTGGTATGGAACATTATTGATGGCTCAAAAGACCTATCAATTATCTTCAAAGGAAATAAAGATCAGAGTATGTGGCAAGCACAATTCGACGTATCCTGGACTTCCTCAACATATAATCACTGCTCCTCGTGGAACTCGTCTTTAGAAGGTGGAATAATGTCACGGATATAAGATTTATTTCAATAAATTACTTAAGTAATATAGACCAATAGAAGTAAGTAAAATAAATTGATTTGATAATATCTGATAGATAAGCTTCGTAGAAGCTTCATAGACACGGAATCACCTTTATACATATCTATAGGTGATTGATAGGTTAGAAACTTGGTCAATAAGCTAGCCACATGGCGCACATGTTGATAGCTTGTGGAACAAGCTAGCCATGTATCACACATGTTGGTAGCTTGCGGAACAAGCCAAGTACATGGTGCACATGTGAAAAACTTGTCGTACAAGTTTTACACTTGTTTTATAAATTAGACACGTGTATGAGGTCCTATAGAATACCGCCACGTAGTTCTTAATTAGATAGTATTTATAGAGGCAAGAATGAAGCCTTCTTTACTCTTATCAACCCTTTGCTTGATTCTAGTCTAGTTTCAAGACTCTTCATGTTTCCAGTCTTTGGCAATAGCCATTCCAGTTTTCCTTTGAATATGCATTCTTTCTTATTCTTATTTTGTGACTTTACTTTGATACAGTTTTCATTACATTATACATCTTATCTAGTTCATATCCTTGACAGGAACTTGTGTGCCAATCCATTAATTTGGGCACCAATAAAACATCGCAAATTATCAAAATATATACTAATATTACTGATATAGAGCTAAAAAATTGGTAAGATTTCTTCTTAAGTCATAAATCTACTTTTGCTTGGTCTTATGCAGATTTAAAAGATATTCCTATCAAAATTTGTGAGCATCGAATTATTTTAGAAGAGGATGCTATACCAATTTGTCAAAGACAGCACTGCCTTAATCCAAAATATTCCCTCATGGTAAAAGAAGAAGTGGATAAACTTTTAGATGTGGGCTTCATATATCCAATACCATGTAATGAATGGATTTCACCAATTGTGATAGTACTAAAGAAGAATAGAAAAATCCGAATATGTCAAGACTTTCTTAAATTAAAGATGACTATCAAGAAGGATTATTTTCTTTTATCTTTTATTAATAGTGTATTAGACACAGAAGCCGAGCATGAATGTTATTCTTTTTTCGATGGATTTTTGGATTATAATCAAATTAAAATTATAGTAGAGGACCAGTTAAAGATTATTTTTATTACAGATTGGAGCACATTTGCTTGTAAGGTGATGCCATTTGGATTATGTAATGCCCCGACCACATTTCAAAGGATAATGATACAAGAATTTTAAGATTATTTATGATTCTTAATGGAGATATTTTTAAATGATTTTTATACATTTAGTACAATAGCTGATCATTTAAAATATCTTGGTAAATGTTTGAATCAATGTGATAAGTATGAGATATCTTTGAACTCCTATTACTGCAAATTTGGTATATCTTGGGAAAATCTTTTGAGACATATTATTTCTAAGGCTAGTATTGCTATTGACTCAGATAAATTTATTCATATATTGGCCTTATCAAAGCTAGAAACAATATTAGGTATTCGGGATTTCGTAGGCCATGTCAGCTATTGTGGTTCTGTTGTTTTGCTTATTCTACCAATATTGCCTAGAGAAAATCTATAAAGAGAGATTCGAATACATGGAAAGATTAATCGCATTGAGTTCAACCGTTAAGGTCACACAACTAACCGCCTCCAAATATCACAGTCCAATGCACATGTAAAGGCTTAGAAACATTATCAACCACTCAATCGATACTGCTACTCCGCAATTAAGAATAAACTTCGTGATCCAATCTTCCACAAATTCTCTTACAATAATCTGCTATCTCCTTCCAACCACACAACAACATCCGGCAATGCTATAATGTCTCAATAGACTATTTATTCTGCTTCACTCTCCAATCACTTGAAATAACTTCTCACCAAGAACTTCTTCTGAGACGAATCATCTCTCTATAAAATTCTCTTTCATTACTCAACTCTCACAGCCAATACGACATAACATTCTTATTCACAATCAAATTGCATTGACATATCCAATCTTTGGCTGCCAATTTGCCAAACCAAACTCAAGCAACAATCAATTATAATTTCTTATTCATCTATAATTGAATTATCTATTTTTATTACTATACTCCATGATCAACATGGTTCAATCAATCAAAATAAAATCCGGATTCTCCACTACACAAAAAAAATAAGAGGTAGTATCAAGCTTATCCCGATTGAGTACTATCACAATCTGCCCCGACTCTTCTATACCAAATCAATTTATACTTACTCTGACTATATTAACTGCTATACAATTAATGATAATTATTTTTTTTAACTTCCTCATCCATTTTGCCTTCTAAATTGGCCATTCATCAACTTATTGCCTATTTTTAATCCTACAAATTATGTATCGTAAATCATAAAATTCCTATCCATTCCACAGCTTTTATTGATGATTTATTGATTCATTTGCAATTGTATGTCATTCTTTAACTAATTTCTTAAAGAAACCATTGTTGCATAGGTCTAGTCCAATTTGGACTAAGGAATATATAGTTGTATTTGAAAAATTGAAGGTAAAATTGGTATCTATACTAGTCCTTCTTACACTATGTTGGACAAAACTATTTCATATTTATGCTGATGCATTCAATATTACTATTGGACTTGTATTAAATCAGAAAGATAAAACAAATTTGGATCATATATATTATGTTAGTCAACAATTTGTTGCTGAGGAACGAAATTATACTATGGCTGAACGGGAAGCCTTGGACATGATCTACTCTATACAAAATTTTTGGCATTATTTGCTTGGTTATCTATTTGTGTTTTATGTCAATCACGATGCTCTTAGATATATAATTAATAAACTTCAATTGAATGGATGCATTGCTCATTAGATATTATTCTTTCAAGAATTTAATTTTATTATTAATATTTGATGAGGCAAGAAATATGCCAATATGGACTATTTATCCCATTTAACCAATATATTAAAAAATGAACCTATTAATGATGCACTTCTTGATGCAAAATTATTTGCAGTGGATGTAATTTCACTGGAATATAGTGAATTGATTCAATATTTGATATTCCAGACATTGCCACTTACTTATAGTGAGAAACTTAAGCGGTGTCTGATTTTGAAAAGGGCTTCGTATACTATAATAGGTGACGCTTAGTATAAGGAGGGAAAAGATGGAATATTACATCGTTGTATATTTCAAAATAAAATATATACCATATTGGATGGCTCTCACCTAGATAGTTGTGGTGGGCACTTTGTCGGTAATAGTATTGCTCAAAAAGCCTTAATGGTTGGATATTGGTGGCCAACAATGTTTTTAGATGCACACCAATATGTCCGATGCTGTGATCTTTATCAACGTTGTCATATTGCATTTACGTGCAGTGTATAAAAATATTATATATCTTGTATCTATTGTTATTATATATGTGAATATTAGAGGTTATTTTAGAAGATATTATAAAGAGAGGATTTATTATAGCCACTTAGTTAGTAAATTAAGATGACTATTTGTTTTATTCTTACCTTACTTATATCCTAGAATAGACTCTTTTGTAATTAGAAGAAAGGTAAAGATTGTTTTACCTTTCTTGTTGACTTTTGAGGTAGAATGGACCTTGTGAGGGATAAAAAAGAAGAGCATGGGGTGAAGAGGGCCTGTCCAATTGGATTTGGCTGCCTATGTGGACGTGTCATAGTCTAATATGGAAGGAAAGGGGGATATACTCCTCTTGCTAGACCTAGGATTTGGCAGTTTTTGAGCAATGAACTTTGGAGAGAGATAGCTCCAAAGATATAAAAGTGTTTGTAATGAAAATTGAGATGTTTGTTCTTTGAATTGTGAGGATTCTAGAACCTACTCACTTTCTTGTATTATAGCTGAGAGCAAAACGTTATGCTTGTTTTAGTAGAGTGAGGTCTGATATTATCAAAAAGTGATGGCATAAACTTTGATCTGCCACTACAAGTTTGATTTCAAGTTTTTCTTAGTGAAACTTATTGAAAGTTTGGAAAGCTATACTAGCTTTCTATCAAGATATTTCTTGTAGCATTTGGAGTTGGAGTAGAAAAGTTGTGAGCTTAAAAGTAGGAAAGGGTCTACTACCACCTGACAAAGAGGGGTAGAGATTTTGTTCAACCACCCAAGTTGGAAAATATCTTTGATATTTTTGATATTTTATATGCTTATAGTAGCTTATGTAAGCTTTCTATGAAAACAAAAATCAATACATTTGGAGCTTTTATGAAAGTTTTATGAGCCATGAAGTTTCAAGAGGGCAAATTGTTACTAGGGTTTGAAGAGTAGAATCAACTAGCTATAAAATCTGGAGTTTGAGAGGCATGCATGCGAAATTTTAGAATAAGTTAGATGATGGAGTGAGCTTTCTAAAAAGCTATTGTATGCCTAATTTGGAGGAGAGAAGTAATCACAACAAAGGCTGAAGTGAAGAGGAGCTTTGTTGCCTTTGCATTTGCTGGGAAATTTTAATACCTATTTCTTTTAGCCATAACTTTTAAACGGTAAGACATCTATTTGTGAAATTTTGATATGTTTTACAATGGATTATTAGCTTTCTATAGGCTATAAGCACGCTTAATTTGAACTTTGGATGGATTTTTAGTGATTTATTTAATTTTAGTTTGTTGTATAACTTGTATTCCTCATATGCGGTTGTATTTTGAGGTATACTTGATTATATACACACTTTTCTTATACTTATTATACAAATATATATACTTATATTTATATCAAGTATTTATATAAGTATTCTATAAGTATTATACATAATATTTATATAAGTATTTATATAAGTATTTGTATAAGTATTATACCAAGGATTATATACTATTTTATATAAGTATTTGTATAAGTATTATACTAAGTATTATATAAGTATTTATATAAGTATTTATATAAGTATTAATCAAGGATTTATACTTTATAATTGTACAAGTCTTGTACAAGTATAATATAAATATAATTTGAAGTCGTGAACAAATATTGTGCAAATATAGTAGATACTTGCTGACTTCCTTTCATGTTCCCTGCTAGTTCTAGTTGCAACTAGGAACCCGATGTTTTCCCATGGAAAATTCTCTCTATTCGATAACGTATTGATAGACCTACTGGTACTTTTGTTATGTTGTTGGTACCAATTTTGGCACAAGCACCGTTTAAAAAATGGAGTTTTGATTTTATAGGATCAATTATACTAGCCTCACGGAATGGATAGAAAAGATATATTTTAATAGCGACTGATTATATAACAAAACAAGCTGAGGCGGTTGCAACAAAAAGTGATAATGCCAATATAATAGCCACATTTTTATATGAGAATATTATCACTTACTTTTGGTGTTCCAAAAAATTGGTTAGTGAGCAAGGAATCCACTTTATTAATGCTATGATTGCAATCTTGATGGATAAATATGAAATCAAACATCAAAAAACAATCCCATATTACCCTCGGGCCAATGGGCAGACTGAAAAGACCAACAGTATTCTATATAAAGTTTTAACTAAAACTATGTCTGAAATGAGAATAGATTGGGATACAAAATTGTTTGCTACTCTATGGGCGTATCATATTACATATAAAATAACTACCAATTCTATCCCATTCCAATTGATATATATGCAAGATGTCATATCACCAATTGAATTGGAAGTTCAAAATTTAAGAATTACGTTGGATGAACGGCTTGGTGACAAGGAATCCTTTCAATATTGATTAACACAATTAAAAAAATTAGATAAAGTTTGAATTATAGCTCTTTTAATTATGAAAGCTACATAGCATCGCTGTAAAAATTATTATTATAGTAAATTATGTTTCAAATCTTTTTTGCCCAATAATCTAATATTTCTTTATGATAGCCGATTTCACAATTTTTTGAAAAAATTCCAAATCGATTAGTATGGATTATATTGAGTAGTAGAAGCCTTTTCTAATGGTACAATTTGATTGAAAAATTTTATGGGTACTCAACGTACCACACGAATTCAACAAAAATTGGTTACGACTTTATTATACATAAATCCGAGACATGTTTCAAAAATAGGAAAGAAGATAGAATACATGTTCATAATAGATCGCCTATATTATAGATACATGATGGTTAAAAAAGATGATTGATGGTCAATTTTGGATACTATTGCTATCTAGTCAAGAAAATTAGATGTGAGATTACAATACACTGAATTTGGGATTGTTGATTGAGACCCTAAGTAAAAAGTTAAGAGCAGGACACTCAGCGAAAGTTTTGAACATTGTTCTATGAAGCATATGCATTAAATTGTAGAGTTTATTTTAGTAAGAAAAAATAGTATTAGAATGAATAAAGAATGAGAAGTAAATTGTGGTCCATAATATTGACAAAAAGAATAAAGAGAGCTTCCGACATAGAGAAAAATGTCCAAAATGTGAGAAGTAAGAGTAATCTACAATTGATGTCCTTAGTGGTGATCACCAACATAGAGCCTATAAAGTTGGAAATATATTGGTCTCCACAAAGGCAGAAAGATTTTAGAAATACACAATTATATACATTTTTAGGAGGGTTAGATAGTCAACCAATTGATGTGGAATTGGTAGCAGAATAAATAGCAAACTATGACCTACATGATGATTTGAGTGTAGTAAAGGGGAAGATAATTAGGATCAATGAGAATACCTTATAGACGGTACTGTATCTATTAATTAGTGAATTTGCGGTGGACATCAAAGTGTCTATTGACTTTAAATTAGATAGTTATTTTAAAGGTGATATGTCATCATTGGAGAAGAATCAGGGCTGGAATGTGGCAGAGGCACTCTTATTAGAGCTTATAAAGTAGATGCGGTTCACTCAAAAGCGGCTAAGCTTAAACCGGCATACCACCTACATGTTGAAATAATTGTTATTTGCTGCAATAAGAATGCTGTCATGGTAGAGAAAATTTGCCTCTAGAAAGCATTAGACTTTTGACTGCTACTAAATACTCAACCAAGATCCAAAATAATAAAATCCTTAAATTTTTATAAAAGTCTTTCTTTTAGGTCTATTACATCCAATATATAAGTCTTATTTCACAAAACACTTAAACCATAACAAAATACTCTAAATCCTCATTCATCCGTAGGAAGGGGAATATTTTTTAAACTTCAATAATCTATAACTCTTAATCTAACCATTCAAAATCCACTCAAAATTTACATAAAATATTGATGTATTTTTAACAACAAATGCAACAAATTTTAACCATTGATTCATTATTAATCTTTAGATATCATGAAAATCCTAACAATAGCTTCAAATCCTTGTTTACAAATACCTATATATTAAATTATTTATGTCTCACAAACTAAATATTTAAATGCTATGAAACTTTGATGTATAGCTTTTTAATATAAAAATTTATCTTTTTAGAAATTTTTAGACAAAAATTCGTCTGAAAACTCAAGATTTGATAAAATCCATCACTAACAATTAAACAACCTACTTACTACCTTGGAATTTGATTTACTATTTTTGATTTCTAATAATTTCTTCTTCAAAACTCTAAATATAAAAATTCTTCTATAATAGTTATAGAGCTTAAAATCATCTCTCTAGTTGCTTCTCCCGATTTCCAAAAGCTTTCATAAAACTCCTCAAATCCTCAAAAGAATGACAGTAGGTACTATTTGTACATCTTAACTTCAAGTACCTATTTCTCTCTCATAAAAATTCCAAATCTTTTAATATTTATACCAAAATTGTAACTCAAAAAACAAGCTTTTTAATCCTAGTCTTCAATTTTTAAATGGCTTCTCTAAAGTTGCCAAAATTCTTGCTCTTCTTATGTGCAGCCTCCTCAAAGCCTATTGGGCATGACCTTTGACTAATAGGAATAAAGAACTTCACCCCTTGTCTTCATTTATCCACAATTTGTCTTCATTCTTCCAAATAGGCCTCTTAATAGTTTAATTCTTGTTCTTTGGATCCCAATTGCCTCTCAAGGCTTTATACTAAATATTTATCTTGTCGTGGTAGAGAGAATCAGCCTCTAGAAAGCGTTAGGCTTCTGGCTGCCACTAATTACTCAAGTAAGATCCAAGTATATTAAAAACCTCTAAGTTTATATAAAAGAGATCTTCATAGGGCTATTACACCCAATACACGTCTTATTTCATCAAACCACTTAAAACATAACAAAATAATCTAAACCCTCATTCCCCTGTAGGAAGGGAATTTTTTCTGAACTTCAATAATCCATAACTTTTATTCCAACCGTCCAAATCTACTCCAAATTCACATGAAGTACTGATGTATTCTTCAAAACTACCACCACAAATTTTAACCATTGATTCATTATTGATCTTTAGATATCGCCAAAACCCTAGCAGTAGCTTTAAACCCTTATTTACAAACACCCATGTATTAAATTCTTCATATCTCACAATCTAAAAGTCCAAATGCTACGAAACTTTGATTTATAGCTTTTTAGCATAATAATACACCTTCTTAAAAATTTTGAGACAAACATTCGTCCAAAAACTTAAGATATGGCAAATCCCATCACTATCAACAAAACAGCCTACTTACTACCTTGGAATTCGATCTACTGTCTTTGACTCCCAATAACTCCTTTTTTAAAACTCCAAATATAGTAATTCTTCCACATTAAATGTAGAACTTGAAATTTCCTCTCTAGCCGCACCTCCCGATCTCTAAAAGCTTTCATACAACTCCTCTAATCCTCAAAAGAGTGACAGTATGTCTCATATTGATACCTTATCTTCAAATGGCTATAACTTCTTTACCCTAACTCCAAATCCTCTAATTTTTGGACACAAATTATACCCAAAATCCTAAATTTTACAACCCTAGCTTCTTATTTCATAATTGCCTTCCTTAAAGTCGCCAAAACCCTTGTTAAGGTCGCAGGCAGCCCATTGGGCATGGTATTCGGATATGGAATTCTATATCCTCAAAGCTCATTGGGCATGGTATCACTCCTCAAAGCCCATTGGGCATGGTATTCAACCAATAGGGATGAAGTTCTCCATTCCTTGCCTTCATCCAACCATGCCTTCAATTCATCCTTCCCAATTAGCCTCCTACTAGCTTATATTTTCATTCTTAGGCTCCCACCTTCTCTCAAGGCTTCATACTAATCATTTAGATCTTATAATTTTTAAATACCATAATCAAAACAAGTAAAAATAAAATAAAGTTTCTTCTCTCAATCCCTTTAATTTATTTTATTAACCATTCTAACACATATCTAAATCTATAAATATATTATACATTTTGAGTGGATTTTACATATTATAAGCAATTACAGTACGACAACATCCTATTTAATTTAAATCTCATAACCAAACTAAGTAAAAATCTAAAATAAAGTTTTTTATACCAATTCCCTTTAATTTATTTTTTTAATTATTCTAATATATATTAGAATCTATGAATATTTTATATATTTTAACTAGTTTTTGCATACTATAAAGAATTATAATATGACAATGTTGGAAAGAATGGTGTTTAATTGGACAACATTTCTAACAAGTAGAATCCATGCGGAGATGGTAGTGAAGTAAAAGATGGGGAAGTTTGCATCTTTATTCTGCTCCAACTATGTGCACTCTATAATTGAGTACATGTTGAGTCAAACATCGCCAATAGTCAAGAAAAATATATCTTCTCCAGTGCTTCAATATTGCATTCAGAGTTACCAAGACTGTTACTAATTTGCTCAGTAACTAAGGTGGTGACTGAGGTTCTAATTTTGAATACCGGATTACTAGAAGGAGGGAACCTCACTGAAGTAATATTAGATCATGTTTTCCATTTGCAGCTTGTAGTAAGTAAATTGGAGGAAAACTTTAGATAACAATTGGAGACAAGCAGGAAGGAAATAATAGAGAAAAGCCACCAAATTGTGGAACAGGGTCGTATTATCAAAAAAAAGATGGAATCCAAGTTGCTATTGGAGTAGAAATTAGTAGAGGAATAGGAAGCTTGGTCGAAAGACAAAGATTACACTCAATGAATCTTGAAGGGCCAAAAATAAGAATTAATAGAGAATCATCGGATATGGAATTTAAAAAGGGAGGAGGTGAAATGCCAGCTATAAGCGGAATGAGAAAAGGCAACGATATTAGCTTAGAAGAAGTCAAAATTGGATGGCCAATATAGAATTAAAATAGACAAATTACAGGCAAAAATTGATACCTTGAAGGTTGAAGTGACAAAATTATAATTTAACCAATATTGATCAGCCACAGGTATCTGCCTCACTAATTTTAAGTGTTGGTGAATTGGAAGAGAAGGTGAAGCAATAGGAGCGCAAATTAGAAGTGAAAGATGCTAGAATTCTATAATTTGAAGCTCAAGTTTGTACATTGGGAGTAGATAACGAGGATTTTTCAGCCCAATTGAAGAATAATTATGTGGATTTAATGGAGGAGGACAAGAATTTAGCGTTAGAACTAGACACAAAAGCACCTCTTATGGAGGATCCTAAAGTGTTATAATCCAAAGCGCCATAACTAAAATTTTTATAACTAAAAGTATTTTTTTTATCAATTTTGTATTTATGAGGACGCTACACAATTAAGAGTGCGGCTATGTAGAATAGATAGATAATTTTGGGTGGTAGAATAAGAATTAAAAATTAAAAAATTGGATGATTAATCTAATTGCTGGCTAGTATAGACGATAAAATAGAGAAATTAATTAAAAAAGTAGATAAGATAGGAAAAATGACAATTAGAGTCTCAATTATTAGTATAAAGAGAATAGAGAAGAAAAAATCAGAGTCCAACTGTGAGAATCTTGAGCTAGGATAAGTTTGGTACTATCTCTTTTTTTTATTTTCTTTTTGTGTTAGACTATAGTAGAGAATCTAGATTACATTTCAATTAATCATTGTCGTAATATGTGCAATTTTGCTCAAGAATGCTCCGAGCACTTGGCTTTAGAAGATAAAAAAGAAATACATAATAACAAGATCCTAACAATTCTAATAGAATCCTAAACAACTTCTATTAAATCTTAATAATATTAATCAAACTTTGATCCAATCTTAAAGAAATTACAAAAGAAGAATAAATGAATCATATATTAATCATAAAAGAAAATAACATATAAAATATTAAATTTAGAAAATATTAAAAATAAAAATCTTAAAATCTTAAATCATACCTTGTTCAAACCTTAGGTCAACCTTGGTCAAATCTTAAACCTAATCAAATCCTAAATCTTAAATCAAATCCTAAATCAAAACCTAAGTCAAATCCTAAGTCAAACCCTAGTGAAATCCTAGTTAAAATCTAAGTCAAATCTTAAGTCAAATCCTAGATTAAATCCTATTCAAACCATAGATCAAACCCTAAATCAAACCCTAATCAAATCCTAGTCAAATCCTAGTCAAAACTTAAGTCAAATCTTAAATCAAACCGTGATCAAACCCTAATCCTAATTAAATCCTAAATCTTAAATCAAACCTTAAATCAAATTTTAATCCTAAACCAAACCCTAAATAAATCATAAATCCTAAACCAAACCCTAAATCCTAAACCCTAAACCAAATCCTAACCAAATCTTAAACCAAATTCTAATCAATTCAAATCAACCCTAGGGAAAATTAGAACCTCAATATCTGTTGATTAGATCATTGATCTTACTTAAAACTTTGTACACCTTTCAATCTCTTAGTCAACAACAAGCATAGCAAATTTGAAGGAAATCAAACTTATCAAATAGAAAAAAAACCCTAAAACCTTCTTGGGTATTGGCCGGCCTCCTTCTCCAATCTTGATGCTAATCTTCCAGTGTTGATTTCTCCCTTCTTCATTATTCAATCAGTCTCAAATCACTCATGTGTATAGAAAAATAAGTCTACTATCCACACAATTAAAATTTACTCTAATCCAACTAGTAGATTGCTCAAGATCTCAAAAACCTTGACTAACCCTCAAAACTTAATTTCCGAGACTTTGATCCATTGAAACCCCAATTACGTATAATTAAACTATTAGATTAAGCTCAAATTCATAGTACACATTAAAATTAACAATATCCAAAAATCCACAAAATTTCAGTGATAGATCTATTGCAAAACTTCTGTAATTGCCTAAAACATTAATCCTATTTTAATTCACAAAATCCCAAGTTACCTAAAAGAAGCCTGACTTTACAAAGCTATTACAAAGTCATTTCTTCTCCAAATCACTCAAAACCAACTCCTATACAAAACCCTTTAAGTTCCTTCTCTAATTCCAATCTTTGATTTGCAAAAATCCCCTAGATCCGCTGTAGGCATGCGGTTTTGTGCCTCAGGGTCTGATTTCAACCCAAATTCATAACTAGTCCTTTTCGGATATCTATTTCGAGATTTTTGTGGTAAGTTTTTCTAAAACCTATTCTTAACTCTTTCTTATATATGCTTGTATCATTTTATTTCCCAATAAACTTTGTTTTTCCTTACTTATGGCCCTATAAAGTAAATAGAAGCTCATTTGTAAAAAAGGCACCATTAACACTCATTAGTTTTACTCCCTTTTTACTATTATCTATTTTTCTAAGATAACTTGCTACAATATTTTGAACTAAGATCTTCTATAATATACTATTTCTACACTCTTTCACCTAATAGTTGTGTTACATCATGACATCGTACCATATAAACTGTGGAATACTAGAATAAAATAAAAAATTCAATATATATATGAAAATGAGTAAGATATTTAAGTTATTTATTGATTGAATTTGGTGTGGCAAATTGGCAACCAAAGATTGAGTATGTCAATGAAGTTTGATTGTGAATGAGACTATTGTGCCATATTGGTTGTGAGAGTTGAGCACTAAAGGAGAATATAACAGAGATGATTAATTTTTGAATAGATTACTGGTGAGAAGTTATTTCCAGTGATTAGAATGTAAAGCAATTGTATGTAGTTTGTTAAAACAATGCAATATCGCCTTATGTTATTATGAGATTGAAAGAAGATAGGAGATTATAATAAGAGAATTATGGGAGATAGTATTATAAAGTGTATTTTTGACTGTGAAGTAGTAGAAAGATGAATTGGACAGAGTTGTTTTAAAGCGTTCATGTGTTCATCAGACTATGCCATTTAATAGCAATTAATTATGTGACCCTAACAGTGTGTCTTATACATTTAGTCTTTCTCCGTGTTTATAAGTTTATTGTAGGTAGTATTGGAAGAATAAGTAAAATAATAAATCATAGATATCAACTATCATCTTTCCTACCTTAACCACTTTTTTAATTAATTTTTCTATTTTATTGCCTAAATTGGCCAACCAATGGATTAATCATCTAATTTATCAATATTTTATTCTTATTCTATCACCAAAATTATCTATTTATTCTATATAGCTCCATTTTTAATTATGCAGTGTCCTTGCAAATATAAAATTGATGAAAAAAACTTCTTTAATAAAATCTTACAAATTTATCTATATATATATATATATATATATATATCCCTCTAGCTCGTTGGATTGATCAATCTCAATATTCTTCATAGATAGTTCTACTAATTCTGGGTCTAATGATAAGTCCTTGTCTTCCTCCGATACTTCCAATAGCTCTATCCTCAATTGGATTGATAAATCCTCATTATACACTCCCAATTCACAAATTTGATCCTCTAATTGCAGAATCTTGACATCTTTCACTTCCAAATGGTGCTACTATTGTCTCATCTTTTCTTCCAATTCATCAATTATTAAAATTGGTGGGATAGATATTTGTGGCTGAATAATATTGACTAAATCACTCTCTAATTTTGTCACTATAATTTTTAAGGTTCCAATTTTTGCCTATAATTCTTCTTTTCAATTCTATATTCGTTATTTAATTTCTTCTTTTCATGTTTCAATAATGCTATCTTCTCTTGTTCTATTTTCAATTGATAGTTCACCTCCTCTTATTCCAAATCCCATATCCTATGATTATGTAATAGTCCTTGCCTTTGGCCTTTTATGATACGTTAAGTGTATTTTTTTTTTTTTTTTTTTTTTTTTTTTGTCCAAGCTTCTTATTCCTCAGCTAATTTATGCTCTAATAGTAACTTGGATTTCTCTTTTTCTTTGATTATTCGATCTTGTTCCATAATTTTACAGCTTTGCTCTAATATCTCTTTCTTGCTCGTCTCCAATAGTTGCCTTAAATTACACTTTCTATCCAACTTATTCACCGTGAGTTATAATTAGGAAATCTGATCCAATATAACTTCCTTGAGATTCACTCCTTTTGATATTCTACCCTGTGAAAATTCTAATTGGTTGATTTTCATTAAAACTAGAATTTCAGCCGCCACCTTGATTGCTGAATAAATTAGAATTTGCCATGGTGTAATCACTGGTATAACCTCCTGTTCCAACAATCTACTTGATTTTCAAATTTTGTATACCACTTCCTTTGGACTAGCTCTCACTACCATTAAACTCTGAATACATTGTTGAGGCATTAGAGAAGGTATATTTTTTTCCTTCATTGGCGGTATTTGATTCAACGTTTATGCAATCATGGAATGCACATAATTTGAGTAGAGCAAAGATGTAAATTTTTCCATCTTCGTCTTAGCTCCCATCTTTACATGGATTCTAGTTGCTATAAAAGTTGTCTTTTTAAACACCATGCCTTCAAGTATTCCTATTGTAATAAATATTAATATAATATCTTTTGTAAAGTATTCTCATCGATTCCAATAATGCTCTCCTTTACTACACTTGAACCATCCTCCAAATCATAATTTGTTATATATTCTACCACCATTTTCATATCAATTGGTGGCAAGTTATTTGACCCTTGCAAAAATACATATAATTGTGCATTTCTAAAATGTCTTTGTCTTTTTGAGAATCAACAAATTTCCAACTTTATTGGTTCCATATTGGTGATAATTACTAAGAGCAATGACTCCAAATTGCTCTTAGTTCTTACATTTCGACAACTTTCCTCTATATCCATAGCTCTCTTCACTCTTTCCATTGATATTATAAAATACTTGTTTCTCACTCCTTGCTCATACTAACACTATTTTCTTACTTACTAAAGTAAATTCTACACTCTCATAAGTATACCTCAAATAATAATGTTCGAATTGTTGAAAAAAACTTCCACTAAGTGCCCTGCTTTGAACCTTTTACTCGGAGTGTGAATCAACAATCTCTAATCTAGTTTACCATATCTTTACTTCTGATTTTTTTGACTAGTCAATATTAGGATCCAAAACCAACCATCAACCGTCTTTACTAACTATCATGTATCTACAATTATAGGCAATCTATCTTTAACAAATAAGTCCTCTACCTTCATTTTTTTTGAAATCCATCTCGGATTTACGTAGAATAAAATCATAACCAATTTTTATTGATTTGTGTAGTAAATTGAGTATCCATAAAATCTTCCAATTGAATTGAATCATTAAAAAAGCCTACCACTACATGATATGGTCCATACCAATGGACTTGAAATTTTCTCAAAAAATTGTGAAATTGGCTATTATAAAGAAGTAGTAGATCAATGGGCATAAAAGATTTAAGAATTAATTTAATATCATAATAATTCTTACAACAACATTGTATAGCTTCTATAGTCAAAAGAGCCATAGTGCAAACTTCATCCAATTTTTCAAATTGTATTAATCGATATTGGAGGGATTCTTTGTCACCAAGACATTCATCCAATGTAATTCTCAAATTTTAAACTTTCAATTCAATTGGTAGTATTGCCTCTTGCCCGTACACCAATTAAAATGGTGTGGAATTGGTAGTCACTTTATATGCAGTATGATATGTCCACAAAGCTGCAAATAATTTTGTATTTCAATCCATTTTTGTATTACGTGATTTTCTATCTAGAAATATATTAGGTGCCTGGCTGTGGAGAATTTACTTAAAACGTATTGGCAAGAGTCCAATAAGTGATTTGTCCTTAATAAAAAGAAAAAATAATATAAAGATATTATAAAAGATTATTTTTATTGATAAATAATTTTATATTTAAGTAGGTTTATACAAAAAGGCTCAAATTGCCACAAAACCTTTCAAAACCTTATTCAACCGCAAAGACTTATTTTTTCTCCAACTTTAAAGTTTAATAATTCTTCATTTAGCTATTTAGTTTTTATAAATTTTTCTTCAAAGTATAAATAATCTTCTTAAATTTCATCACAAGAAAGAACTGATTATAAATTTGCTTCCGATTGTTTGATATTTAAAAAATCCTAGCAGGTGCTTAAAATCCTAGCTCAAAGATACTTGAGCACTAATTTCCTCATAACTCTCAAATCCAAAATCTTAATGCGACAAAATTTTTGCACATAATCTTAAGACATAAATATATATAATTTTAAAAATTTTGAGCCAAAAATCTATCAAATTGTCTAAAATATAGCTCAAAATATAACCATTAGTTAAGTAGGGTCACTTACTACCGTTAGCTTACAAGTACTAACTTCAACTTCTAACATCTCTTTTATTCTAGCTTAGATTTTATTAAGCCATATATAAAAAATATAGTTGAAAAAGTATTCTTTCCAATACTAGTTGTCGATCATCTATTGCTCTCTATATGCTCGAGTTATACTCAAAAAAGTGATAGTAGGTATAATTTCAATACCTTAACTTTGAGCACCTATATCTCTTTCATAAAAAGTCCAATTCATACAAGATTTGTACCAAAATCATATCCAAAAATCTAAACTTGCTGATTCTAGCCTCTGATATTTGATTCCTTCCAAAAAACAAACCCTAATCTCTAATAAGCTCTCAGACAACCTCCTTGAAGTCTATTGGGCATGATTTTTGGCTAATAGGAATAGAGACTTCTATTATCCATCTCCATTCATCCACATAGATGGCCTAACTACCCCCTTTTATGCTAAAAATCCCTTTCTAATTCTTTTTTTTTATAAGATTTACATAATATGTGTTCTAAATACCAAATAAAAGAAGTAAATAAGATCTTAAGGATCACCAGTGTCTAATAAAGGTGACTTAAGATATATAAAGGTTATTATCAATATAAAATCCATTTCAAAAGTCACTACCAAAAAAAAAAAAAAATTATATTATCTTCAAAAATATTCTTTTTTGATAGATTCTTTCTAAATTAACAATCTAACCACATCTTATAACTAATAAAATATACTATTATAGCTTTTACTTAATTATATAGTAAATTATAAATTAAATATATATGTATAATTTTTTTACATGGTAGCCAAACTATAATACAACACTGTTTCTATACTAGACATAGTCTTAGTTAAAAATTTGTACAAAATATTGTTGGTCTTTCCAGTCTGTCCATTGGCCCGAAGGTGATATGGGGTTATTTTTTGATGTTTGATCTCATATTTATTTATCAAGGTTGCAATTGTAGAATTAATAAAATGGTTTTTTCAATCACAAACCAATTCTTTAAAACATCCAAAGCGAGTGATAATATTCTTATATAAAAATATTACTATTATATTGGCATTATCATTTTTTGTTGCCATTGTCTCAGCCCATTTTGTTATATAATTGATTCCTACCAAAATATATCTTTTTTGTCTATTTTATGAGGCTGGTACAATTGGTCCTACAAAATCAATATTCTATTTCTCAAACAATGCTTGTGCCACTATTGATACGAACGGTATGACAAAAATTCTAGTAGGTCAATCAATTCATTGACAAGAATCATAACGTTGGACATATTGGTGTGTATCTGAAAACATTATTGGCTACCAATATCCAGCCATTAAAACTTTGCAAGTAGTATTGTCATCACTAAAATATCCACCACAACTATCCAAATGGTAATTTGCCAATTTAGTACGCACTTTACTTTGAAAGATACAGCGGCATAAAATTCCATCATACCCTTGCTTATACAAGGCATCTTCAATCATTATATACGGCGTATATATTAATATCAAGTATTTCTTAAGTTTTTTACTATATATAGATAGAAATATTTAAAATATCAAATATTGAATGAATTTACTATATTTGGATATAATTATGTTGACAATATCATATTGTAACTGCTTATGGTATGTAAAATCCAATCAAAATATGTAATATATTTATAGATTCTAATATATGTTAGAATGGTTAGAAAAATAAATTAAAAGGAATTGGTGTAAAGAATTTTATTTTAGATTTTTACTTAGTTTGATTATGGTATTTAAATTATATAAGACCTAAATGTCTAATATGAAGCCTTGAGAGGAGATTGAGAGTCAAAGAAGAAGAATTAAACTACTAAGAGGCCTATTTGGAAGGATGAAGATAAATTATGGATGAATGAAAATAAGGGATGAAGTTCTTCATTCCTATTGATCAATGGTCATGCTCAATAGGCTTTGAAGAGGCTACCTGTAAGGAGAAGAAGAGTTTTGGCAACTTTAAGGAGACTATTTGAAAAACAAAGACTAAGGTTAGAAAGCTTATTTTTTATACTATAATTTTAGTATAAGAATCAAGGGATTTGGAATTTTTATGAGGGAGGAATAGGCGCTTGAATTTAAGATATATAAATTGTACCTATTGCTATTCTTTTGAAGATTGGAGGAGTCGTACAAGAGCTTTTGGAAATTGGGAGTTGTATCTAGAGAGGTGATTTCAAGATCTACATTTAATGAGGAAGAATTGCTACATTTGAAATTCTAAAGAAGGAGATATTGGGAGTCAAAGATAGTAGATTGAATTCTAAGGTAGTAAGTAGGCCGTTTTATTGATAGTGATGTGGTTTGCCATATCTTGAGTTTATGGACAAATTTTTATCTAAAACTATTTAAAAAGATGTATTATTATGCTAAAAAGCTATATATCAAGTTTCATATCATTTGGACTTTTAGTGTATGAGATATAGAGAATTTAGTATACAGGTGTTTGTAAACAATGGTTTGAAGCTACTACTAGGATTTTGGCGATATCTAAAGATCGGTAAAGAATCAAAAGTTGAAATTTGTAGTGATAGTTGTGAAGAATATATAAGTACTTTATATTGATTAAAAGTTATGAATTGTTGAAGTTTAGGAAAAATTCCCTTCCTACGCGGGATGGAGGATTTTAGAATATTTGTTATATTTTGAGTGTTTGAAGAAATAAGACTTATATATTAGGTGTAATAGCCCTATGAAGGAGGCTTTTATATATATTTAGAATTTTATTATACTTGAATCTTGGTTGAATAATTAATGGCAAGCAAAAGCCCAGCGCTTTCTTGAGGCAAATTCTCTCTATTATGATAACGGAAAATAATTCCGCATTAGGAAGTACATCATAAATAGGTTTATTATCCAATATATTGGTCAAACAACATAAATGGTCTACATTAGTATATTTCTTTCGTGATCAAATATTAATAAAAAAATTAAATTTTTGAAGATATAACATTCATCGAGTAATGCATCTACTCAATTGAGGTTTATTAATCATATACCTAAGAGCATTATGATTGACATAAAACACAAATAGATAACCAAGCAAATAATATCAAAATTTTTGTACAGAGTAGATTATATTCAAGGCTTCCTGTTTAGTTGTAGTATAATTTTGTTGTGTAGTAATAAATAGTTGACTAGTATAATATATTGGATGATCCAAATCCTTTTCATCTTTCTAACTTAACACGGATCTAATAGCAGCATTGGATGCATCAACATAAATATGAGATAGTTTTGTCCAACAAGGCGCAACAAGTACTGGTACAAATACCAATTTTTGTTTCAACTTCTCAAATGCAACTATACATTCCTCAGTCTAAATTGGATTAGATCCATCCGATGGTGGTTTCTTTAAGAAATTAGTTAAAGACTGATATATAACTGCAAATAAATCAATAAATTGCTGATAATAGTTGACATGGCTTATGAAATCACAAACACTTGACACTGTTTCTAGCTTTGGTAAGGCCAATATATATGTAATTTTATTTGGATCAATAACAATACTAGCCATAGAAACAATGTATCCCAAAAGCTTTTCTAATGGTATGCCAAATTGACACTTTTCAAAATTCAAAGATATCCCATACTTATCACATTGATCCAAATATTTACCAAGATATTCCAAATGATCAATTGTTGTATTAAATATGTAAAAATTATCTAAAAATATCTCCATTAATAATCATAAATAATCTTAAAATGCTTGCATCATTATCCTTTCAAATGTGGCCAAGGCATTACATAATCCATATGGCATCACTTTATAAGCAAATATGCCCCAATCTGTAATAAAAGTAGTCTTTAATTGATCCTTTGCTATAATTTTAATTTGATTGTAAATTGAAAATCCATCCAAAAAAAAATAACATTCATATCCAACTATTGAGTCCAATATACTATCCGTATAAGATACAGGAAAATAATCCTTCTTGATAGCTGCATTTAATTTATAAAAATCTTGACAGATTTGGATTTTTCCATTCTTCTTTGGCACCATCATAATTGGTGAAATCCATTTACTCTACGGGACTACATAAAATAAAATCTACATCAAGAAGTTTATCCAATTCCTCTTTTATCATAAGCCAATATTTTGAATTGAGTTGATATTGTTTTTGACAAATTGGTGTAGAATCCTCCTCTAAAGTAGTTCAATGCTGACAAACTTTAGCAGGAATATCTTTTAAGTTTGCATAAGATCAAGCAAAAACAAATTTATGACTTAGAAAGAAATCTTTTTAATTTTTCAGCTCTATATCAATAATACCAATGTATACTTTGATAATCTGCGGTGTTTCATTGGTGTCCAAATTAATGGATTGGCACACCAGTTTTGCAATAACGTCCAATTTGATTTTCCTCTCCTGCTCTAAATTCTTCATATGATTAGATAAATTAGAACTATCGAATTTTGGTTCCAATGCACTGACTTTATTAACCATGAGATTATTCAAATTTGATTGCTGTATTCTCTAGATATATTAAATATTCTTCAAGTCCTCCATATTGATATAACACGCCTTACTTCTGCATATGAATTAGATCATCACCAACTTGCATTACATTGATTACTTCATTATATTCTGCATCAGATTGATCCTCATTGTCAGATATATCCTCTGAATCCAAAATTTGAGATTTTCTATAATATTGAATTGGATACATTTGTAAAACAATCTTGTTTCTATCCTTCCCAATAATCAATGTTTCACAGTCCCAATGGTTCTTAGCTTTGATTTAATATAGCCACCGCCATCCTAATAAAATTGGATATGATAATATAAAACTTTATAATCAAAAAATAATATAATCAATCTTATATATGATTTCAGTAATAGCAGTGTCAATACTATGAAGAATACCTATAGGCTTTATGCAATTGTAGTCAGCAATTCTTAATACCAAGGTTGTGGATAATAATTGAGCTAAATCCAAATTCTCTATTATATCCATAGTCATTAAATTTACACTAGAACCTCCATTCACTTGAACTTTGGAAATAAGAACACCATTGATAGATACATCAATAGTCAGTGCGCTTGGATCTGGATTCAAATTAATTTCACGAATTTCTTTTTTATGAGCCTTGCGTTGTATTAATAAGGAATTCAATATAGAACAACATTTTGGCGTAATTGCTAATAATTGCTTCATTGAAATTGAAGGTTTAATTTCATCCAAATCTTTCAAAATATTATTCGGTTTCATATTGGTAGTAATTACTAGGATCTTCCTCTTTTTTCTAGATTTCAAATTAATCTTTTAAGATAATATATTTTGCTATACATAGTTTGGAATTGAAATAGTTGAATGAATTTTTTTGAAATGTCTGTCCATAAGAGGATCTTTTAATGGATAAGACAACTTTTAGAACTTTCCAAATAATGATATTGATTTAGGTTGAAGTAATAACACGATAATAGGGACATCATTGTGTTGTATAAATGAATCAACTTCCAACATTGGTAATATTTTTAATACACGTATTGGATTTTTCACAATTGAATTGAATTGATCCTTTGCAGCTAGTGTATCCAATTGAATTGAATTGGTCCTTCGTAGCTAGTGCATCCAATTGTTGAATTAGGTCTTTCTCTTTTTGCTGGACTCGGATAAGTACTGCATAGACGCATTCTATTTAATTTATTGGAGAATCTTGTAGAGCTCGATTATAATCTTCTATCTTACTATGTATTTAGATATGCTGATTTTGGTTATTAAAATTAAACGGAGCATTGCATTGCTGATATGTATGTTCCAATTGCTTACAATTTCCACAAATTAGAGCATATTCATCACTTATTCTTGGATTAGAACATTCACTAGCATAATGTTTTAGCTGCCTATATTGATAATATTGAAGTAGTCTTCTTTCATTACTATTAAGAATATTAGATGTTTCTATTGATATATACTGGTTGGACCTGTTGCAGGTTGGATGGATAAATGATCCCGGCTAGGTCTATTCCAGATTGAATGGATAAATAATCTTGGCTATCTAGTTGATACTATAGAATGTAATATTGGTTTTTGAATAGATAGATATTAGAAATATCCTTGCTGATTTTGCACAATACCTTGAAAATTGGATCCATATTCTTGCTTATACACAGAATTTTGAAAATTAAAAAAAATCCTATTTTATTTATTTGAACGATTCTAACTTAGGCAAATCTATTTTTTATTTATACTTGATTAATATCCCATGAAGTCAATTGAATTATGGTCTGATTACCAAACTATTGTTGCTTTTGTAAATTCCAACAATTGATAGTGATATGCTTGATCAAGTGAGGAAGCAACAATGGCCAGTTGGACTTCGTTAACAAACATCTTCAATTTTGATGGATATAGTCCATTAACCAATATAGATAAAACAAACAACACCAGTATTTGGTTATTTGGCTATTTATGAAAGATATCTGCTACTCGGCCATAATATGACTACACCGCTTCTTGCAGTACCATTCTACTATTCATTAATCTTTCCTTAAGATGTTTTTCAAATCCTATTAGTCAAAAATGGATTAAAAACGTATTTTTTAGTGCCTCCCAATTAGAAAATTGATCCACGGGTTGGCGATTATACCATTCAAATGCTGTGTCTTTCAAAATTGCTAGCAGCAATCTCAATCAAATATCTTTAATTCTACCATTATTGGCTACACATGCAATTAAGAATTGAGACAAATATTGATCAAGATCTATTCTTGGTAAACCTCGAAAGGTAGATAATGGAGCTACTCTAGTTGTGCGATTGTCCATTGCACCTATTTAGATCACAATTGGGAGTACTGGATCCTCTACTACAATAGAAGATAATAATATTCCACTTAATTTCTTATTAAAATAAATATTGTCTTTTTTAATTATCTTTTTTAGACTTCTAGGCCTCTTCAATTTGCTATTATTATTTGCAAATAATTTTTTTGATTGAAATTGAAGTAAAAACGATGGATTTTGAAACACGCTGTCGTACTGCATTTACGTGCAGTGTATAAAAATATTAAAAATCTTGTATCTATTGTTAATATATGTGTAAGTGCTAGAGATTATTTTAGAAGATATTATAAGGAGAGGATTTATTATAGCCACTTAGTTAGTGAATTAAGATGGCTATTTGTTTTGTTCCTACCTTATTTATATCCTAGAATAGACTCTTTTGTAATTAGAAGAAAGGTAAAGGTTGTTTTACCTTTCTTGTTGACTTTTGAGGTAGAATGGACCTTATGAAGGGTAAGAAAGAAGAGCATGGGGTGAATAAGGCCCATCCAATAGGATTTGGCTGCCCATGTGGGCGTCTCATAGTCTATTATAGAAAGAAAGGAAGATATACTCCTCTTGTTAGACCGAGAGGAGAAGGAGTTTTGAGAGTGAACTTTGGAGAGAGATAGCTCCGAGGAGATAGAAGTGTTTGTAGTGAAAATTGGTGGGTGTGTTCTTCAAGTTGTGAGGATTCTAGAACCTACTCACTTGCTTGTATTGGAGTTGTGAACAAAAAGTTATGCTTGTTTTAGTAGAGTGAGGTTTGCTGCCACCCGACGAAGAGGGGCAGAAACTTCGAGCTGCCACTGCAAGTTTGATTTCAACTCTTTCTTAGTAAAATTTATAGAGAGTGTGGGGAAATTGTGCTAGCTATCTATCAAGACATCTCTTGTAGCATTTGGAGTTGGAGAGCAAAAGTTGTGAGCTTGAGAGTGGGAAAGGGTTTGCTGCCACCCGACGAAGAGGGGCAGAGACTTTGTTCAACCACCCAAGTCGGACAGTCTCTTCAATCTTTTTGATATTTAAGGTGCTTGTAGTAGCTTGTGTAAGCTTTCCACAAAAACAAAAATCAATACATTTGGAGCTTTGATGAAAGTTTTATGAGCCGTGAAGTGTCAAAGAGGGAAAATTGTTGCTAGGGTTTGAAGAGTAGAATCGACTAGCTACAAAATCTGGAGTTTGAGAGGCATGCATGCGAAATTTTAGAACAAGTTAGATGATGGAGTGAGCTTTCTAAAAAGCTATTGCATGTCCAATTTGGAGAAGGGAAGTGATCACAACAAAGGCTGAAGTGAAGAAGAGCTTTGCTGCCTTTGCATTTGCTTGGAAATTTTAGCGCCTACTTCTTTTAGCCATAACTTTTAAATGGTAAGTCATCTATTTGTGAAATTTTGATATGTTTTACAATGGATTATTGGCTTTCCATAGGCTGTAAGCACGCTTGATTCGACCTTTGGATGAATTTTTCGTGATTTATTTAGTTTCAGTTTGTTGTATAACTTGTATTCCTCATATGCGGTTGTATTTTGAGGTATACTTGAATACATACATACTTTGCTTATACTTTTTATACAAGTATATATACTTGTATTTATACAAGTATTCTATAAGTATTCTACAAGTATTATACATAATATTTATACAAGTATTTATACAAGTATTATATCAAGGATTTATACAAGTATTTGTACAAATGTTATACCAAGGATTTATAAAAGTGTTTATACAAGTATTTGTATAAGTATTATTCAAGTATTTATACTTTATGTTTGTATAAGTATTATTCAAGTATTTATACTTTATATTTGTACAAGACTTGTACAAGTATAATACAAGTATAATTTGAAAGCTTGAAGAAATATTGTACAAGTATAGAACATACTTGCACGGCTTCCTCCCATGTTCCCTGCTAGTTCTAGTAGCAGCTAGGAACCCGGCGTTTTTCCAAGGCGAATTCTCTCTACCCGACAACACTAAATTGGTCCTTAATAACAAGCAATTTATGCCATTTTGAAGAACTAGTCTTATTAGAATCGATTGTATCTACTATTGAAAAAGTATTGAATAGAATATCCAATTCTTTTGTACCTCCACTTTCAATTAACGGGCTTAAGAGATATGCTAGACTGTTGACCAAATTACCCGCAAGTGCTCTTGGCAATTTTCTTAATAGTATATATGTCTGAAATATTAAAGATTTGTCAGATTTTGGGTATGATCAGATATGTCGATAGGCATGCAACCATGGTTTATTTCAACTCTGTTGATGCTTTTTTTTAATAAATTCTTTTATTTTTTCCATTTATGTCCATTTATTTTTTCATCATTCAATTCTTATAGCATATATGGCACAATATCACTATTTATAATTAAATTATATTAATATATTCAGTCTTTGACTTTTAATTTGCCATACAGAATTCAACAATCAATAACTTTATTTTCTTACTCAACCACATATAAATCAAATTTTTGTTTCATTACCGTATTTCTCAATTTACATTGTTCAACAATCAGAATGAATTTTTGTCTTTCAATTATAGTTTTATCACAAAAGAAAACAAAAAAAAATAAAGAAAAGAGGTAACATTAAGCTTACCTCCGCTCATGACTATTACATTCTAGCCCCCATTTCTTCTTCTTTCTTCTTTTTATAATAAAAACCAACATATCAACCATCATCTCTCTTGCCTTAACCACTTTTTTAACTAATTTCTTTATTTTACCACCTATATTGGCCAGTCAATAGATTAATCTAATTTATTAATATTTAATTTTTATTCTATAACAAAAATTATCTATTTATTCTACAATTGGTGATCCTTGAGATCTTATTTATTTCTTTTATTTGATCTTTAGAACAAATATTATATAAATTTTATTAAAAAAAGAGTTGGAAGGAGGTTTTTAGTGAAAAAGGAATAGTTAGGCCATCTATGTAGATGAATGGACATACATGATAGAAGTCTCTATTTCTATTGGCCAAAAGTCATGCCCAATGGACTTCAAGGAGGTTGTCTGAGGGCTTATTAGAGATTTAGGTTTATTTTTTGAAGGGATTCAAACATCAAAGGCTAATATTATTAAGTTTGGATTTTTGGCTATGATTTTGGTGCAAAATTTGTATGATTTGGATTTTTTATGAAGGAGAAAAAGACACTCAAAGTTAAGGTGTTGAAATTGTACCTACTGTCATTCTTTTGGAACATAACTTGTGTATACAAAAAGCAACTAAGGATTAGGAATTGAGATTGAAAAGAAAACTTTCTTGGCTATACTTTTTATATATGATTTGATGAAATCCAAGCTAGAATAAAGAAGTGACCTTATTTAACTAGTGGTTATGTTTTGAGCTATATCTTAGGCAATTTGATAAATTTTTGGCTCAAAATTTTTAAGAATATATATATTCATATTACAAGACTATGCACAAAAATTTTGTGGTATTAAGATTTTGGATTTGTGAGTTATGAAGAAAATAGTCCTCGAATGTTTGTAAATTAGGATTTTAAGTGCCTTCAAGGATTTTAAAAATATTAGATGATTGAAAATAAATCTATAATTGATTCTTTTATATAATAAAATTTAAGAATATTATCTATAGTTTGAAGGAAGTTTCATAGAAATTAAATAGCTAGATCAAGAGTTATTAAATTTTAAATTTGAAAAAAAATAATGCTTTGCAGGTGAATAAGCTATTGAAGGTTTTTATTGCAATTTGAGCCCTTTTGTACAAACCTACTTAAATAGAAGAGATTTTATCAATATAATTTTTCTTTTATAATAATATTTTATTATTTTTCCTTTTTATTAAGCACAAATTATTTATTAGAGTCTTACCAATAAATTATAAGAAATTCTCCATAGCTAAGTACTTAGTATATTTCTAGATAGAAGTTTATGCCACCCAATAATAGAAGCATCTCATGTTGGTCTACTTAGAACCTTACTTTCAAGCTAAGCTTTGTCTTGCTTTGTTCTATTATTTAAGAATAATTCTCCTATATTATATAACTTCAAAATATTTTTGGTGGTATTTATGGAAGCATTTAGAGAACATCATAAGATTCATTTTGCTACAACTAAAATCTAAGCTTTTAAATAAGTATTATGTTTTAGATCTATTTATGTTTCAAAATTTTATCAATTAGCATGTCATATCAATTGGAGTAAAAATGCATTAATCAATTAATTTTATTAGAAATTATAAGACTATATAAAGAATTTATTATTATCTATATATAATCTTTAAATTCTTAATGAAGCCATCAATTAAATTGTGAAGTGTGATAATCAACTATTTTAACATTACTAAGATAAATGTCTATTGCATGTGTCACAACTTTACACCAATTACTCAAGATCTTCTATATCTTCCAATTTTAACAAAAATTTAGAAATAAAAGACATAGATTAATATTGTTTGCTTTAAACCTCTTTTTGAATAAAAAAAAGAATCATCAAAAAGAATAGGCCTTATATTTGTATTGAAAAGAATTTAGTCATAAGGCTAATAGTTGCTATAAAAACTATCAATATACATATCAAATAAATAATATAGTCACATCACTAAATGCTTTGCAAGAAAATAAGAACATTCAACTACAATTGAGACTATGTGATTGGATTCTTTTTTTCCACAAACCAAAAAAGATCTTGTATTATCATTCAAATCTTCTCATTGTTTTATTATACTAGTATATTTAGATGTCTAAAAACTAAAAACCTTTGGTTTAGTAGATTCAAAAGCATCTAATTACTTTATTGATTTAAAATTTTTAAAAATTCATAAAATTTTTAAAAATTCTTATAGTCAAGAAATCCAAGGTTGTTCATGTAGAGATTATAGATGGTTAATCCTTATCCTTTAAAATTGATATTCATAAAAAAAATCTATTAGAAGTAACATCAAAGAATTATAGTAGTCAAGTTATATTTAATATCAATAGATCTTTATTTAATTTCATCATTTTAGGACTTTTTTGACTTAAAAGATTTCATCTTTGAATAGATTGGATTTCTTATAAAATAATTTTTTTTAAAATATCACAACCTATTATTATAAAATTTAATAAAAAATATCATATACCTTATAGATCTAAAATCATAAATTTTTTTTTATTAAAATAAAACCAAAGCTTTTATGAGAGCAATCAAGAAAGGCACTATTTTTTTTCTTTATACAATTTCAATATTTGAAGCAACAAATACTTCAATAATCTTTCTAAAAGAATACAAAGATTTATAAGATATGTTTGAAAAAAAAAATATGGATACTTTATCAAAACATCATCTATATGATTATAATATTGATCTTCAAGATGGCGCACAACTATCTTTTGATCTAATTTATAACTTATTATAAAACAAACTAGTGTCATTAAAAGAATATATTAATAAAAATTAAATAAAAAACTTTATTTGATATTCAAAATATTCTATTGGTATATTTATATTTTTTTTAAAGAAAAAAAATAAATCTTTGTAAACATGTGTAATTTTTATTTTACTTATTCTTTTAATATTGTCTAGAATAAACCTATAAAGGGAAGTTCAAGCATGGAAAAAGACTAAACGCATGAGATACACTTGTTAGGATCACACAATTAACCGCTTTGGATCGGTAGAATCTAATGAACACTTAAATGCTCTAAAACAAGTTTGACTCTTGATCTTCATACTGTTTTACAATCCAATATGAATTTTTGTAACACTATCTTCCATAATTCTCCTATTATATTTTCATGTCTTCTTCTAATTTCATAACAATATCAAGAAATATTGCATTGTCTTAATAGACTACATACAATCACTTCATATTTCAATCATTGAAAATAACTTCTCACCAAAAATCCATTCTAAAACTAATCATCTCTCTAATATTTTCTTTCACCGCTCATCTCTCATAACCAATATGGTAGAACATTCTCATTTACAATCAAACTACATTAATATATTTAGTCTTTGGCTTCCAATCTATCATATCAAACTAAATTATCAACAAATTTAATTTCTTACTCATCCATATATAAATTAAATTTTTTGTTCAATTACTGTACTTCTCAGATTATATTGCTCAATTAATCAAAACGTTTTTTGAATTCTCTACTATAGCCACAATACAAAAGAAAATAAAAGAAAGAGGTAATATGAAGCTTATCCTAGCTCTCAACTTTTACAATTGGACCTTGATTTCTTCTTTTCTATTCTTTTTATAATAAAAATCAAGATATCAACCATCATCTCTTCTGCCCTGACTACTTTTTTAATTAATTTTTCTATTTTTTTGCTTATATTAGCCAACCAATGGATTAATCATCTAATTTATTAATATTTAATTTATATTCTACCACCAAAATTATCTATTTATTCTACATAGTCCCATTCCTAATTGTACAGTTTCCTCACAAATACAGAATTGATAAAAAAAAATTCTTCAATAAAATCTTATAAAAAATTAATTAATTTATATATTTATATATTTATCATATTGGCTCATTGGATTATTCAATCCTAAGATTCTTTGTAGGTGGTTATATTCAATTTGATTCTAATGATAAGACCTCGTCCTCCTCCAATAGTTTCACCAACTCATTCTTCAATTGGGCTAATAAATCTTCATTATATGCTTCCAATTTATAAACTTGAGCCTCCAATTGCAGAATCTTGACATCTTTTACTTCCAATTGGTGCTATTGTTGCCTCATCTTCTCTTTCAATTCACCAATAATTGAAATTGGTAGGACAGACACTTATGATCAACTAATACTAGCTTAATCACCATCTAATTTACTCACCACAACCTTCAAGGTTCCAATTTCATCTTTTTTTATTTTAATAATATTGTTTTTTTTCATTCTTCTTTTAACTAACACTTCACCTCCTCCTATTCTAAATCCCATGTCATGTGATTTTGTAATAATTCTTATTTTTGGCCTTTCAAAATTCATTGAGTGTTTTTTTTTTTTTTGCCTAAGCTTCCTATTCCTCTCCAAATTTATGCTCCAATAGCAACTTAGATTCCACCTTTTCTTTGATAATGCGATCATGTTCTATAATTCTGCCGCTTTGCTCCATTATCTCTTTCCTACTCGTCTCTAATTGTTGCCTTAAATTACCCTCCAATTTACTCACCATGAGTTGCAATTCAAAAATCTGACCAAATATAACTTCTTTGAGATTCCTTCCTTCCGATATTTTGGTATTTAAAACTAGAACTTTAGCTGTTACCTTGATTGTCAAACAAATTAGAATCTACCTTAATATAATCATTGGATAGCCTTCCATTCCAACAATTTATTAGATTCCTTAATTTCATGCACCACTATCTCTGGACTAGCTATCAATGCCGTTAAACTTCGAACATGTTGTTGAGGCACTGGAAAGGATATATTTTTCTTTTGGATATTCAAACAAGATGTTAACTTGGGTGAGATTTCACTCTCTCAAATTTTTTTTGATCTCTTATTTAGTGACACTCTATCATATACAAGAGAAGTACCCACATTTTGTGATACAACATGAAATCCACTCTCCAACAAAAAGTCACCTCAAAGGTAGTCTTAAGTCTTATGTGTGTTATGCCCCAGTAGCCTGCGTTTTTGTTTGTGTCCGAGTTTTGAAAAATGATGATAATATTTGTTGGTTTATTGAGGTCATCCTGTCTAAGGTCATGATCATCTTGATTATCATTATTAAAGGTTATCCTAGTCTTGTGGGATTATGGGGTCCTATGTCTTTCATGAGAATGTTGATCATCCTACTGGTAGTGCATCATCTTCTGAATGCAGTTATGTAGGTGATGATTTTTTGTTGGAGAGTGGATTTCATGTTGTATCACAAAATGTGGGTACTTCTCTTGTATATGATAGAGTCTCTAGGACTAAATGGGATGATGTGGCATTTTCAGAGTTTACAGATGTTGTCCATTATTGTCTTGCTTCAAAGGAAAGTGCTTTTAGGAATTTGGTTCTTACTATAACAACTGGGCATGAGATGTTTAAGAGAATATCCTTGACAAGGAATAGGCTGCTATCTCTTTCAGATAATATACACAAAGGACTAGATGTAGCATTGTTTATATTGAAGGCTAGACGTTACACTAATCTATATGAAGAATATGATGGTCATGAAGAAGAGTGGAACAAAAAATATGGACATGGCATGGGAGAGTTTAGCATCTTGACTAGTATGCTTGAGATTGTCTATGATAAGCCTAGGGGTGCTAAAGGTGGCTATATCTTCAACACTGCTTATACCAGATGTCTTAAGGTCTTGGAATGTCCTGAGTATTATAGTATGTATGATTGTTTCTTTAATTGCATCCATCATATCATACAACCTGATATCTTTTTACATATAGCTTTAATGAGGAATAAGATGAGACTTAAGACTACCTCTGAGGTGACTATAAGATCTATAAGAAGATTTGAAAAGTTTACTAACATAAAGGTTATTGTATATGTTGATAGTGTAAAAGATGGAAAGCTTGTTTCTCTCTATTGTAGTTCTTTTGAGTCAAAGTATAAGGCAATCCTTGTATTACATAATGCTCATTACTATATATATGATGGACTAATAGAAGATGTTAACATGAGAGATAGTATAAGTTTTAACTATGAAATGGGCTTGGATTATGAGGGTTATATGTTCTATGATATGGAAACTTACGCAGAACCTAATACCTTTAAGATGATACCTTACATGATGTCTTATGTATTCTGTATGGGTGGGGAGCAGACAAAAGGTATTATAGGTAAGGATACATTAGCTGATGATATCTCTATGGATATATTTAAGACTATACATGAACATGTAGGAGATAAGAATATCTTGTTGGTAGGTTACAATAATGGTGTATTTGATGATTACATACTTATGAAAATACTAACATCTAAAAGCAGAGAACTTAAAGGTATTGTATTAGACAGTCATGGTAGAGTATTGTAATTTAAGTACAACAATATGAGATCTAAGAATCTATACAAGTTCATGTTATCATCCTTGAAGAATGCTACAATAGGTTTCAAATGTAATGTCTCAAAAAGATACCTAGATCATGCAATAGTACAAAGCAGTGTTTATAACAATACCTTTGAGCTATACATGAAAGATAATGTTGATAAGATAAAAGACTATGCTATAAAAGATGTATTATCTCTAAAAGAGTTGTACTTCAAGGCTAGAAAGACTTTTGAATCTATAGATTCAAATCTCTTGATAGATAGGTCTTTGACATTATCACAGATGTCTATGTCTGCTTTTAGGTACTCCTTGTCTACTATTCATAAACTTGATGGTATGACTATCAAGTATAAGCTTCCAGTTATTAAAGATCCTGTATTTGACAAGAAGATAAGACAAGCTTTAGTAGGAGGTAGATGCCAAGTCTTTAACACTATGGAAGAGAAGCACTATGATGTGCAATCTATAGATGTAGTATCTTTATATCCATATGTAATGATAAATAAAGAGTATCCTTATGTTACTAAAATATTGGATATCTCTATAGGCACATGGAGCTGTGATAATATAAAAATAAAAGAATCTAGTACTATTTATGATGATAAGATAGGTATATAGAAAGTCACAATAACTAGTCAGCCGAGAGATAAGATAATACCTTACAGAAATGAAGATGGTACACTAGATTGGGATCATAATAAAGAATTTACATGTTGGAGTGATAGTATTAGTTTAAAACTTCTTAGAAGGTATAATGGAATATTTAAAGTACATGAAGGATATGTATATAACATGAAGTGTGGTCCTATATTCAAAGACTATCTTGAACCTATCATGAGACAAAAGATGGAACAAGATACCTACAAAGACCTAAATAATAAGTTGTATAACCCTGCATTGAGACAATGTCTTAAACTTATCATGAATTCTTTAAGTGGTAAAATGGGACAGTTGCCATTCAAAAAGAATAGTATTTTATGTGATGATATGGAATCATGTGACAGGTTTATTAATAAGCAAAAAGAAAACGTATCTGTCATATCTGTCAATGAAGGATTATGGCTATTGGAAAGAGACATCAAAGAAGAAGACCTCAAAATTAAGTCTCCCACAATCATAGCTATCCTGATATATGCTTATGCTAGAGAATATATGTATGATAACTTCATATCAAAGGTTGACTTTAAATATGGTATGGATACAGATAGTCTATTTCTCAAATCTGAAGATATAAGCAAAGTAGATCTGTTATTATTCGGAAATAGTCCAGGGCAAGTTAAGACAGAACTTCCAGTAGGCGTAAGAGGTATATATGTAGCCAAGAAAATCTATGCTAATTATACAGTAAAGAATGGTATAGAGAATATTGTAAAGTTTAGATTCAAAGGAGTATGTAGTTCTGACAAGTATATTCATAAAGAAACTGTAGACTATATAACGGGATTAGTTTCAAACAATGACTATAAAAGACTTTCCAACATATGGAACACTTTACCATCAGCTTACTGTATAGACATGTTAAGAGAGATGTTAAAAGATCATCAGGTACATATATTAAGTAGTCAGATAAAGAGAAGTTTTAAGGGTACTAATAGTACAGAAGCATTTAGCATAAGAAGCAAGTATATAATCAGGGTATTTCCTTCATTAGATGTTATAAGAGATCACGGTCTACTATAATTGCTTACTATACTTATGCTTTATACATTTATATGGGAAATATGAACCTTTCCTTATAAGATAAGCTGTATATTCTTTAGGTACAAAGATAGAATTGTATAATTCAACAGGCTTTTCATCCTTTAGATTATCATCATATACTATTACCTTTATATATGTAGACCTTTCAAAGTACTTTATTCTTC
This sequence comes from Physcomitrellopsis africana, assembly GCA_036785485.1. Taxonomy (NCBI): domain Eukaryota; kingdom Viridiplantae; phylum Streptophyta; class Bryopsida; order Funariales; family Funariaceae; genus Physcomitrellopsis; species Physcomitrellopsis africana. The sequence continues at coordinate 45,015 of JAWRVF010001069.1, forward strand.
TAATAGGAACCTATACATTATTCTTTATTTTTAATATTCTTCTTGCTGCATCTAGATCCTGCTGTGGTATATCAAATCCCAAAGAAGCATCTATACTCCTAAAGAAACTATTGTAAGTATCATATCTAGATTCATCAACTTGTTTGTTTGAAAGATATATAAGAAAAGGGTGATCCCCTGCATCAGGATCTTTTGGTTTCTTTGGTTCCATAGGTTTAGTAGGTACCCAAGGAGGTACAACATACTTACCAACAACACCATGATTCTTGGTATCACAGTTGGTTATAGCTATATGACTAGTGCACTCTCTTCTAAGATACCTGATTATATCAGCAGAATCTTTATAATCTTTAGGCAAACCTACAGGAATAGAGTCTATAGAAGTATTCACAAGCTTCTTATAAACCTCTGGTACTTCTTGTTCCTTTAAACCTACCTGCTCTGACAAAGGCATAACATTTACTATAACTTCAGGCCTCTCTACTTGTAATAACTTCTCTTTGTACTCTTTTATAGCCTTCTCACCATTAATACTACACACTTTAGCCTGCCTCTCCATTTCTTTATCAAACCTGTTCTTCTGTTGTTCTTCAGTCATAGCACTTATTACCTTCATAAAATCCATAGAGGTGTGCAGCTCTGATTCTACTATTTCTTCATTCTTTACTTTTGATACTTCATTACTTATCGATACAGCTAAAGCACTAGCATCTTCAAGCTCCCTTATTGTCTCTGTATGAATAGAATCTTTTTCGATAATAACACTATGACTATCTTTAGACTTATAAGGAGGCTTATAGTTGACATGCCTCTTACAGTACACAGAATTAGCCTTAGCCTTATTCCTACAAGGAGTATCTCTCAATGGATCATACAATACTGTATCCTTACAATAGTTGACCTCATCATCCTTTTGATTCCTAGCTAATACAGAAATATCATAATTAGAATGATAACCACAATAGTCACTACAATACTTAGCCTTACGTCTACAAGGTGCTCCCTTCAACGCACCAGTCATTAGGACAGCCTTACAGATAGCAGGCTCCCCCAGTATACTATCAAACCTGTTCTGAATATTACTCGTAACAACCAAAGAATGATTATCAGAACAATGCTCCTTAACATCCATACTAAACATACTAGACCTGATATTCTCAAAACTACTATCTATATATGCACAGATCTTCACCTTTTCAGCATCTAGAACATTGTTAACTAGCTTCAGAAACTCTATTGGAACCCTAGCCATACCATCTATAGACTGATTTAGATCATACATCAAATCCATAATCCCACAAGACTAGGATAACCTTTAATGATGATAATCAAGATGATCATGACCTTAGACAGGATGACCTCAATAAACCAACAAATATTATCATCATTTTTCAAAACTGGGACACAAACAAAAACGCACGCTACTGGGGCATAACACACATCGATTAGTGTTTATAACAAAAAGTAAGTGATACTTCTTTGTAGCGTATGACAAAAAATCAGTGGCACTAACAGATAAAAAAAACCTACCCTACTATAACTAACTTACTACTTGATTGAACCTACTTTGCTCTTGTCATCACTACAGACTCGTACATGTAAGACAATAGATACTCATCAAGAGATATAAACTTATTCTTGTCAAACCTATCTCTGGTTTCTAGTTTGAACCCTATGTTGACGAACTGTTCAATCAGATTATCTACGTCTACTAAATCTTCTATTTGATTTATCACAATGGTGCTAGGAATATGTATGTACATTTTATTGCTACTTTCCAGTTTAATAGAGTATGCTTCACATACATATTCTTTTATTTTTCTTGCTTCGAAGAATTCCATTATGTACTTCTTAGACATAACAATGCATAAGAAAACACATTTACGTTTGTCAGAGAGTATCCTTTGGACAGTTCTAATGAACTTATCGATGTCGATAAGATTGAAACAAAAGAAGCATGATAAGGTTGTTATGGATTTTTCAAATCCTCTTAAAGATTATATCTTTGCTTGTATTACTCTTACTTTGCTGTTACTACCAAGCCTTCTCTTAAGTTCTTTAATGTTATTATGAGATGGATCCACACATACGACACTTTTATAATGACTCCACTTTGTAACATCTCCTCCAAATCCTGATCCAACATCTAGCAGATGACCAGCCCCTTTCCTTAGCAGATCCGCTTTAGTACTGTTGTGATAAGATCTCATGATTGACACGTTTAACCCTTTAAAGATGTTAAACATATTCTTCTCTTCCCTTACTATCTTTTTGATCCTTTCTATTACTATAAGAGGATTTGGATATATTTTGTCTTTTCTTTCTCTCAACAGTGTTACACTTTCATCGGGGTTCATAATAAACTCTGAAACAGTATTTTCCTTTGGTTCTGTACTACCTTGCGATATCTTAAGTCCAGAACCTACATTTTTCTTTTTATTATATGCCATTAAGACTTTTTCTTGGTATAATAAATCAACAGTCTTTTGAGGTTTCCATCTCATCACTGGATCAAGATATGATTGAGAATGTGTATATATTAGACCATCGTATTTGTCTTCTTGGATCCGCTTCTCTAGTATCTGATGCTATCTAGAGAATGCAAAGAATGTCTTGAACATAAAGTGTCTTTTTGCAACCACTAATCTCTTCTTAATGGCGTTGTTGATTTCTAAGCATACTTGAGATATCATCCTTATTCTATCAATCAGTAGCTTGTTAGCAACTACCACTCCGTCTAGTATGATAATATCAAATACATAGTATACGTTATTAACAACTTCTGTGTCAAGAAGAGTAAGTAGGTTACAATTATGAACACCTGATTTGATAATTGTCTCTTCTCCCTTAGTTGATATAGCACACACAGTTGCTTCATAACGTGCAAGGAATGATCTTGTACCATCAAGTTTTAGGAATACAGATCCTCCTGACGAGTAGTTCTTTATAAGTTCCCCATTCGAAGCGCCCAAGGGTAAAATTGTAGCTCAAGACTTCAGCATCAGGCGTTTCGTTAATTACTTTGCCAATCAGAGGGCTGTGGTCTATGTCAAATATCAATCGCTATCATATCTTCTGGGCTACTCATAAAGAGAAAAATGCTTTGTCTTCTGTACACTAACTCACATTGTACTTTAGCCGGGCTTCTTTGCCATGCGAACCTTCACTACGATAGCACAATCTCTGCGTTGAACTTAGGGATTACCTTCGATGATATTTTTTCTTTGATGAAGAACTCAGAGTTTATTTCTCTGACTGTAACAGTACTACTACCTTTCACTGAATATAGAATCTCTTCTGTGATGACAATGTTATTGACTTTTGAGAGTCCTATGAATTCCTTCTCTATTACATCTTTCAGTTTGACCTCAATCTCGTATCCATATCCTTCAGGGGACTTAGCAATTAAGTCTTTCTTGGACTTTACAAATTCTGTTAAGAAATCCATAATGTGTGCTCTATTAGACTAAGATCGAACCCTCTGATGATTACTCTTGAAAGCTAATTCATTTATAACAACAACATGGAAGACTTCATTCCATCATATCCTAGTATATCAGATACTAACTTCGTTGACAATTTATGGAAGAAAAAGGAGTTCTATGAAATGAAAAAAATAAATAAGTCAAGGCTGTATCCTCATCAGGAATTTGTAAGAAGATTCATGTCACCTTATACACCGTATGACAACTTGCTACTGTTTCACAATGTTGGATCAGGAAAGACATTTACATCTATAGCAGTTATTGAATCTCATAAATCATGCAAAGGAAGAGCACTTGTGCTCGTGAGAGGTAGAACATCTGCCAATAACTTTAAGGATCAAATTTGTAGGTGGCCAGGTGGAGAAGTAAAAGACTATGAAATAAAGAAATACATCTCCTTTGCAAACAAGCTAAAGAGACTAGATGACAACCAAGTAATATCAAACTTTAGTAACAGGATAATAATAATGGATGAAATTCATAACCTAAAGCATTCTATGTCTGACCTTGACGCAAAAACTGTGTATGGTCAAATGTCAAGATTGTCCCATCTCGCTATAAATTGTAAGATACTTCTCTTAAGTGCAACTCCTATGATAGACAAAGCCGAAGAGATCTTATCTACCCTTAATTTGATACTTGATGTTGATCAACAGTTTGATATATCATTCTTTCCTACTGAGAATAACTTTAGAAGAAGAATAATAGGCAGAATATCATATCTCAATAGTAACCAACACATGGCAAAGGTAATAGAAGAAGGAGTAACTCTAGAAGGTTGTTCAGTGAAGGTTGTTCCATCTTACATGAAAGGATATCAGCTTGAAGCATATAAGAAGATAGATATTAACAACCTCGATGACAGTGTGTACAGGAACTCCATATACTGTTCTTTAATGGCATTTCGAGATGGAACGTATGGTGCAGAAGCATTTATAAAAATAGTAAGCATCAAACAGGACAACAAAATAAAGTATATGCTTAGTGAGGAAACTATACGATAAATAAGAAGAGATAACTTAGACCTATACTCTTGCAAGTATTCTGCAATGCTGAACATAATAGAAAGTAATAAGACATGCTAGCATTTGTATTTTGTGAGGAGGTTAAAGGAACTGGATTGATTATGATGAGTTGTATATTCGAGCACTTTGGGTATCAATTATACGATGGTGAAAACATCGATGAAATCGATAAGGGGTTATGATACACGTTATACACAGGAGATACAATTGCTTGTTCTAATCCAGAGAAGAGACTAAATGGATTTAGATCTCCAAAAAACAAATATGGAGAATATGTCAAGATACTACTTGGTAGCAAAATTAGTGGAGAAAGTGTAAGCTTAACTAATGTAAGACAAGTTCATATTGTCACTCCTCATTGGAATAAGTCAACAATAGTACAAGCAATTGGCAGAGCAGTAAGGAGTCAATCACATGATCTTTTAAAGGTCGAAGAAAGGTCAATACACGTTTACAGACACGTAGCTATTGCAGACAAGAGCAATAGGTGCGTACCATCTGTAAGTATAGATATGTACAAGTACCTAATCTCGGAAGAAAAATCAAAGCGTATAGAAGATGTAAAAAGTGTTATAAGAAGTTGCTGTGTTGATTATTATTTAAACGTCGACACTACAACAGTACGAGATAGATTTGGTGATGATATTTCAACATATCTGCTATGGTATTGTAGCGATATAGAGGCTTCCATACGTGAGATCATTACTAAATCAACGGATGCTCTGTCAATAGATACTATAAGTACATTACTAAACACTAAGAAAAGCGTAGTGAAGGCCTTGATTGGAAAAGGTATTACTCTTGATAATGGAGCAAAGATTAAAGAGACAAAAGGTATGATATATCTAAACTCTGCTATCACCTCCAATAGAAATACTCACCTGTCAAGTTTCAAACAGCGCATTAGTGCAAATGTTAATTATTTTACAAAAGTAGTATATGAAGACAAGAGGGATCTCATATATGTTGTGTCATCAATGACGATGTCACAGAAAGTGCATCTGCTCGAGTCAGTAGTACTAGGTGGTAACAAAGATGTTATCATGTTCTTTGAGAATTCTTTTGATTGTATCGACAACAAGTACTACTATATACTGTCGTACAGAACTGCAGAGGATAACTACTCATATTCTTTATCCTCTGAATCTTTCAAAGCATGTATGAAGACAAGGGTGTTAGATGGTACTTGGACAACGGTAAGTACAGATGATGAGCTCGATATAATAAAGAAGATAATATCAAAATCAAAACATTCTAGAGAAATAATGGAAACAAAACACAAGATATACGCTATATTTTCCAATGGAGATAATAGGTTCAGAATACGTAATTCCTTGTCTGAAAATAAAGAAAGATCGCTTAAGGACCTAAGGAGTATCAACAGAGGTAGATGTATAGATTCACATAGTAGACCTATGATGATGGATACACTGTTGTACTTGCTTACGCATGAGGCTAAACAAGAAAGTATTATAGATACTATAGGATCAACATTCTATAATTTTTTAAATCAAAAATATTCTATAAATATCAAAAAGACATATACTAAAGTACTTGCAAACTCAAAGTACGATAGTATGCTACTACTTCCTTACAATATAAAGCAGAAGTTATATGCATGGATGATTACAAGAACTAAAAAGGAGCTTGCAGATGTTATGATCAAAATCTTAACAGAGAACGATACATACATAGTCAACTGATAAATAATACAACCCCATAATATATACTACCAACATTAACTAGTCATGGCTTCTAAAAGAAGAGTTATATATGATTTGAATCCTTTAAACATAATGTTCACACCTGTAACAGATACGTTTCAAGCTTCTGGATCAAAAGTAAAGTCAGCAATTCCTTCTGCTGGAAAAAGAGTTGGCATTTCATACAAAGCAGAGAATGGAGTAGAGTATCCTTTGATACTAGCACCAAAAGGATGTATGTTCTACTCGTTTGGAATACAAGACGATTCCTTTTCAGGATCTAGCAAAGGGAGCAAGAGCATGTGCATTAGCATAGGTGTAGAAGATGGTAAAGATACTAATGAGAACGCATTTTGTGCTAATGTACATGCAATATATGATTGTTGTAAGGAATATATCATGAAACATCCCAAGGAAGTTGGTATCAAAGTGTCAAAAGATACGATAGATGATATGTTCAAGCACCCGTTAAAGGAATTCACAAAGGATGGTATCACAACAATGCGGATGTACGCAAAGCTTATTATAAGCAACAAAGACTCAAAGATATGGACTACCTTCTATGACACAAAATAGAGCAAGATAGATGCCAAATCTCTGGAAGGTATTCATTGTCGGATGTATCCTGCTTTACTTTTTGACTCCTTGTACTTCTGGTCTGGTAGTAGAGCTTCTCTACAGTGTAAGCTTTCAGAAGCTGTAGTGGAGATAGTGGACAGAGCTGCTCCGTCATTAGATATGAGCTTATTAAAGATAAAAAATGAGAAAGAAGACATATAAAAAAGTTTTTTTTTTATTTCTTTTATGGAAGTACTTGTCTCATATCAGCAATGTTAAGACGAGCTTGTCAAGTGCACACACTTTACTATCGTACTCCAAAGCAATTTATTTGGTGTCGATGGCGCCCAGCAAAAAAATTATCCTGTTTGGAAAGACTGGCAACGGAAAGTCAACTGTCGCTAACTCTCTTGTAACAAATGGTCTGGAGCATGTGGTATTTCAGTCTAGTGCAGGCTTTAGTGGATGCACATACACAATACAAACAGCCACTGGAAGAGGATGGGAAGTTGTCGATACTGTCGGTCTAGGAGAGTCATCAGCTGGTACTGTTGGCTCTGCCAATGCAGAAAATCTAGTCCTTGATTTCCTCAAGAGAGTGAAAAGCTCGTATTCTCATATTATATACGTTAAGTCAGGAGTAGAAAGGTTTGACATTGTTGATGAGCAAATATGGCAAACATTTGAGCATGTATTTGCACGAGTAGAAGACTCGTTTACTGTGCTTATTACACATCAAAACAAAGAGTGGTTGAATTCAGAGTTTAATTCGTTACCAAGATGGGTAAAGTCTTTGGGCATAAGTAAAGTATTGGTCACAGATATTCTACCAGTAAGCCAAGACAGCGAAGTAGAGGAGGAGATCAGACCCATTAGATAGAATGCCATAAAGGAACTAGAAGACAGCCTCACAAGAATATTTGAAGACAGAGGAGGTCTGTACTCTACTCCTGATATTGCTACCATGAGCGAGTCCAGACTTATGGATAAGATTGTATCAATACTTGATTTTATAAAGGATATGTCAAGAGCAGCTGTAGCTACCTTTAGTGATGCTTTTGGAATCCGTGACTACACAAAGGTCATGTAAGTAATCTTGTCCATCTTCAGACACTAAAGTAGTACTTGAGAATTGCGTAACAGTATAAAAAAAAAACAACATGTACGTTATTACTTAATAATACTACATGTTGTTTTTTTTTATACTCTTATGCCTACTGAGGCAGCAATACAAAGCTTTCGTCTATTATGTTCTCTCCACTCATTTTTGCTCTCAAGTACATCACAGGTTGCTTTATGAGGATATGCAGAAGCTCACCAAGTACTACTGCTTGTGTTATCTTGCCAAAGATACCTGCCTTTGTAGCACTTCGACTTCTTAGATAACGAACAGTCTCTTCTGACCAATTAAACCTGTGAAACGGTACTTCTGATAGTCCTGCATCTGCAAGTGACTCTTCTAGTCTGTCTAGTGAGTCCTCTGCATTTTTCTTGGCCTTCGCAATTAGTCTCTCTGTTCTATACTCATTCGGAAGTGTCTTGAAGTTAACCCATGTGAATCTCTTGCACTCTTCAAACCGTTTTCTCAGGTGATCCTTGTCAGATTCTGTAAGGCCGTTTTCACAACAGGTAACAATGATGCTGAGGTTTTCAATGTGTTCAAATAGTAATTGAGGTTTTCAATGTGTTCAAATAATGCTGAGGTTTTCAATGTGTTCAAATAGAGTGTGCTCACTACAATGTGTTCAAATAGAGTCAGCAAAGAGTGTGCTCACTGCCCTCTACAAAGTTAATACATTTACAATGGCTATGGATATAAATGAAGATAATAAAGACATAATTACACCTTCGTCCAATGAAAAAATAATTCTTTTTGGAAGGACCGGTTCTGGGAAATCAACCGTTGCGCGTATGTTGACTCAGGGTAATCAGGAAAGTCCTTCCAAGTTTATATCAGGGCCAAGCGCAAGAGGTGTGACTAGTAGTGTTACAACAGAGCAGGGTAGTGAGCAATGTGTTCAAATGTGTTCAAATGTAGTGAGCACACTCTTTGCTAACTCTATTATAATGTTTACTGGCTCCTCCTGAGCAGATCCTGAAATCTTCTTGTAGTAATCCCGTCCTATTTGGCGCGGAGTGTCATTGCCTTCTAATACAACAACAATCTCAGATCTTTTATCCCTAAACATGGCATACATTATGTCTAGCTGGTTGCTGAAGCTAGAATCTCTACTGCTTACGGTATCAGAACCTAATGCCCAGACAACCTTTATCTCACGCCCATAGAGCCTTCTCAAATGCCTTGATGATATCCATCTCCTTACATTCGGCAGACCTCCCTCTATATTGTTTTCCAAGACAGAAAAAGGGCCCGTGTCTACAATGGAGTACATGCTTGTCACTGCAGGAGTATTGCTCATAAAGCTGGCAACAGTAGACCTGTAATTGCAATGCCCAACTACAAGAACAATGTCCTTCTCAGCTTTTCTTGCATCCTTAACTTGTGTAAAGACAGATTGGATCTGAGAGTAGCTGATACTGGCCATTATTGTAAGAAGTACATCAAAGAATAAGGATAACACATTGAGTTTGGAGATACAAAAGAGTACAAGAATGCATTTTATCATCACTAATTGCTATCTAATTACATTAGTGATATTCGACTCAACATATATACAATCACTAAGTGTACATAATTAGAGCTAAACAAAGATGCAAATTTTTTTGTCTTTCCCTTACCTTCCATCTTTGCATGGATTTTAGTTGCTACAAAAGCTGTCCATTTAAACACCATGCCTTTAAGAGTTCCTATTGCAGCAAAAAATAACCATTTCAACATGTATGTGATGTGTCAATTCAAACCTAAGCGCATCTGAATAAAACACATCCACTCTATAAGCTTTGGTTTAAGTGCCTCCGCCACCTTCCAGCCTTGATTCTTCTCTAATGATGACATTCTACATTTGAAATAGCTTTTGAGTCTAAAATCACTAGACTCTTCAACCCCCACCACAAGCTCACCAATTGGTAGATGTAAAATATATTTTGTAAGGTACTCTCATCGATCCCAATAATGCTCCTTTTTACTACATTCAAACCATCTTTTAGGTCATAATTTGCTACATATTCCGCCATCAATTCTACATCTATTAGTGGCAAATTATCTGACCCTCGTAAAAATACATATAACTGCGTATTTCTAAAATCTCTCTACCTCTTTGGAGACCAACATATTTCCAACTTCATTGGTTTGATATTGGTGATAACTATTATAGATGGTGATTCCAATTTGCTCTTACTTCTTACATTTCAGTCTCTTTTCTCTTTGTCCGAAGTTTTCTTCAATCTTTCTATTGAAATTGTGGAATACTTGCTATTCACTTCTTGCTCACATTAACACTATTTTTTTACTTACTGAAATAAACTCTATATTCCAATATGTATGCTCCACACAACAATATTTAAATTGCTAAAGAAAACTTCCACTAAGTGCCTCTCTCTTAATCTTTTACTTCAGGTCTGAATCAATAATCTTTGATCTAGTATATTATAACTTCACTTCTGATTTTTTTGACTAGTCGGCATTAATATCCAAAATCAACCATCAACCATCTTTTCTAACTATCATACACCTACAATATAGGTAATCTATTCTTGACAGGTACGCCTTCTTTTCTCTTATTTTTGAAATCCATCCCAGATTTACATAGAATAAAGCTATAATTGATTTTTTTTGATTTGTATGTTAAATTAAGTATCTATAAAATCTTCTAATTGAACTAAATGATTAGAAAAGCCTTCCACCTTATGATATGGTCCATGCCAATTGACTTGAAATTTCTCCAAAAAATTGTGAAATCGGCTATTATAACGAAGCACTAGATCATTGGGCACAAAAGATTTGGGATGTAATTTATTATTAAAATAACTCTTTCGGTAGTATTGTGTAGCTTTCATAGTCAAAAGAGCCGTAATCCTAACTTCTTCTAATTTTTTCAATTGTGCTAAGTAATATTGAAAGGATTCTTTGTCACCAAGATGTTCTTCTAACACAATTCTCAAATTCTGAACTTGGTAATATTGCCCTTGCCCGTACATCAATTGGAATGGAATGGAATTGGTAGTCACTTTAATTGGAGTACAATACCCCTACAAAGTTGTAAACAATTTTGTATTCTAATTTTTTTCTATACCAGACAAAGTCTTAGTTAAAACCTTACATAGAATATTGTTGGTCTTTTCAGTCTGTCCATTGGCTTGAAGGTGATATGGAGTTATTTTTGAATATATGATTTCATATTTATCCATCAAGGTTACAATTGTAGAATTAATAAAATAGGTTCTTTGATTACTAACTAATTTTTTGGAACATCCCAAGTAAGTGATAATGTTTTCATATAAAAATATAGCTATTATATTGACATTATCACTTTTTGTTGCCTTAGTTCATTTTATTATATAATCGATCATTATCAAAATATATCTTTTTTGTCCATTCCGTGAAGCTGGTGTGATTGGTCCTACAAAATCAATATCCCATTTTTTAATAGTGCTTGTGCCAAAATTAATATCAATGCCATAGCAGAAATTCCAATAGGTTGGCTAATATGCTGGCAAGAATCACAACATTGGATATATTGGTATACATCTGAAAACATTGTTGGCCACCAATATCCAGCCATTAAAACTTTGTGAATAATACTATCATTGACAAAATATCCACCACAACTATCTAGATGATTATCACAGACATAAGATTTATTTCAATAATTATCTAAGTAATATAGACCAATAGAAGTAGGTAAAATAAGTTGATTTGATAATATGTCATAGAAAAGCTTTTCAGAAGTTTATAGATACAAAATCACCTTTATATATGTCTATAGGTAATTGATAGGTTACAAACTTGGTCAACAAGCTAGCCACATGGCGCACATGTTGATAGCTTGTGGAATAAGCTAGTCATGTGTCACACATGTTGGTAGCTTGTGAAATAAGTCAAGTACGTGGCGTACATGTGGAAAACTTGTAGTGCAAGTTTTACAAGTGTCTTGCAAATTAGACACGTGTATGAGGTCCTATAGAATACCGCCACATAGCTCTTAATTACATAGTATTTATAGAACAAAGAATAAAGCCTTCTTTACTCTTGTCAATTCCTTTCTTGATCATAGTCTAGTTTTAAGAGTCTTCATGTTTCTAGTCTTTGATAATAGCCATTCCAATTTCCCTTTGAATATACATACTTTCTTATTCTTATTTTGTGACTTTTCTTTGATACAATTTTCATTAGATTATACATCTTTTTTTAGTTCATGTCCTTAATAGATTGACAAGAGTATACATATAATATCAGAGCTTTGTCTTTTTTTGATTAAGAGTGGATTATCCCTTTCTCTTAATAAGAGATAAGCATTTTAGAAGTTGTAGAGTATCCACTTCTAAACTCATATTGTTTCTAGAATTTTTTCTTTTGAGTGTATTATTCTGCATTTCTTGAAGTGAGAGTAGATACCTTTCTATTGTATTATCATAGCAAAGCTTGCGGAAATGAAGAATGTAATGGCACAAATGCAAGAACAAATGAGAGAGCTAATGCTTGCAATGCATCAACTCAGTTTACCACCACAAGGAGCAACAAGATTAGCAAGAAGTGAAGATATAGAGATGGTTGGAGCTGTGTTAATATCTATACCAAACCATACTACCTCACCTATGATGGAACACTGTTCAAACATTAGAAAACCAAAAATTAGTTTGCTTGAGAAGTTTGATGGCATAAGATCTAAGTTTTGAAGATTTATCAATCAAGTACAATTGATGATTGAACTTCAACTTCAAAGTTATCCTACACAAGGATCTCAAGTTAGATTTATTGGAACGTTATTTTTGGATTCTGTTTTATCATGGTTTTCATCTTTTCTTGAATGACATGATCCAATATTGGATAATTTGGAGATATTTTTAGTGGAATTTTGATCTATGTATGGAAAACATGATGCAATCCGTGTTGCAACCAACAAGATTTGCATCCTATGACAAGGCAATCGATCAATGTCATTATATGCTTTACAATTTTGACAACTAGCGATTGATATCAAGTGGGATGATGCTGCAATCAACAGTATTGGTGGAGTAAATAAAATGATAGAATCACATTTTGGCGCCGCTACCGGGGATTGACAATAGTATTGAGTGTTAGGAATTAACTGCCGAATGAGTAATTAAATTAGAGATGGAAAGCAATGTCAATAATAGATGATGAAAGTTTATGATTAATAAGAATGAGAACATTACTCTGAGAAAAATATGTCAGTCTAAAAGAAGACAAGAGAGAGCGCAAGTAAGAAATTTGTTGCGGGACAAGCAAGAATAGAAGTTGGATTAAACCATGGTTGTATGCCTGTCGGCACATCCAAGCATACCCAAAACATAAAAGATCTTTAATATTTAAGATATATATACCGTTAAAGAAATTGCCAAAAGTACTTGCGGGTAATTCGACAAATAGTCCAGTGTATCTCTTGAGCCCATTAACGAAAAGAAAATAGAGCACAAAAGAATTGGATATTCTATTGGATACTTTTTCAATAGTTGATACAATCGATTCTAGCAAGACTAATTCTTTAGAAGAACATGTATTGCTTACTAATAAGGGCCAATTTAGTGTGTTTCAAAATCCATCGTTTTTATCTCAATTTCAATCAATAAAATTATTTGTAAATAATAATAGCAAATTATGGAGGCCTAGAAGTCTGGAAAAGACAATTGAGGGAGGCAGCGTTTATTTTAACAAAGAAGTCAGTAGAACATTGTCACCTTCAATGGCAGCGAGGGATTTGGAAGTACCAATTGTGGTACAAATAGGTGGAGTGGGTGATTGCACAACTAGCGTAGCTCCATTATGTATCTTTAGGGATCTGCTAGGAACCGACCCAGATCAATACTTGTCTCAATTCCTGACTGCATGTGTAGCCAATAATGGTAGAACTAAAGATATTTGGTTAAGATGGTTGCCAACGACCTTGGAAGACACGGCATTTGAATGGTATAATTGCCAACCTATGGAACAATTTCCTAATTGAGAAGCATTGAAAAATACGTTTTTGACTCATTTCCAACCAATAGGATTTGAAGAACATCTTAGGGAAAGATGAATGAATAGTAGAATGGTACCAGAAAAAGCGGTGCAGTCATATTATGGCCGCGTAGGAGATATCCTTTGTAAATGGCCAAATAACCAAATGCCAGATTTATTTGTTATTTCTATATTGATTAATGGATTATACCCACTAGAATTGAAGATGTTTCTAAAGGAGGTCCAACCTCCTACTGTGGTTGCTTCACTTGACCGAGCTAACATATGGGAAGAATGTCATTATGACCAATTTATAACCACAAGAGCCATGATAATTCCACCTTAAGGAAGGTATCAGATGCCAACCTGGAAGAAAATAGTGGGTAGTTATCCAAGAACAATTGATTACAGCGCAAATCTTAGTGCTAATCCGTAGGGGATAGTAAATATTGTTCCATTGTAGGATGTACCACCAACAACTATAGTTTTGTATTCTCCATACTCTCCATATCAAAAACTAATATCTATAAAAGAATTATCTAATGAACTAGTATCAAAGGATCTAAATGAGACTTTGTTGTTAACTTTGACAAAGAAGATGAATAAATTGGCTGTTAATCTGGCAAAAGATAAAGAAAAGAAGCATAAATCGACTAATATGCACCCCAATATTTGGTGCAATAATTATAAGGGACAAGGCCATTTAGAAACGGAGTGCCCTTCACCACCCCAAATAACTCTGCAATATATATTTTGTAGAGGTAAGCATATAACCACTAATTGTTGGAATTTAAGAAAGAAACAACAATTCAAAAATCAGACTATGATTCAACCAACTTTGTGGGATGTTAATCAAGTTCAGATAGGAAATAGGTTTGGTTGGAACAAGAATCGTTCTATTAAACAGAATAGAAATTTCTATAATTTTCAAAATTCTGAATATAACTAAGAAGGTGAACCCAATTTTCAAGGTTTTGTGCAAAATTAGCAAGGACATCCCCAATATCCACCTATTTAGAATCCAATTTCAGATCCTACAATACTAATTAGTCGGCCGGGATCCTTTACCCATCCAACCTGGAACAAGCCAAGCCGGTATATATCAATCAAGACATCGCATATTCCTGATGGAGGAGGAAGAAGACCACTTTGATGCTATTGTTGTAGGCAGATAGGACATTATGCTAGTGAATGTCCCAATCATAGAGCCAATGATGATTATGCTCCAGTATGTAAAAAAAATAAGCAATCTGGACATACTTATCAGCAGTGCAATGCTCCGTTTAATGTTAATAACCGAAATCAACGTATTCAGCTGCAAAGTAAGATAGAAGATAATATTTGAGTTCTACAAGATTCTCCGGTAAATCAGGTGGAATGCATCCATGCAATATTTACTCGGGCCTAGCAAAAAGAGAAAGATCCAATTCAAAAATTAGAAGTACCAGTTGTGGCAGACCAATGTAATTCATTGGATGGTATTCCAAATCTAATACCAGTATTAAAGATATTACCAACGATTGGCCCTATTTGTTTGTGCAACTTGAGGATGTCCTTAGCCTTGAGATATTGATTCAACCAAAATTAGTATCAATATCTGCAAAGTTTCGAGAGCCACCTTATCCATTAAAAGATTCTCTCATGGACAAGAATTTTGACAAAGTTCATTCAGTAGTTCTAATTCCAAACTTCATAAGAAAATTATCTCAAGGGATCAAATTGAAATCCATGAAAACAAAGAGGGCCTTGGAAATCATTGCTAATATGAAACCATATAATATTATGAAAGATTTGGATGAAATTAAACCTTCTATTATAATGAAGCAATTGTTAACAATTATGCCACAATGTCATTCTACATTGAATTCCTCGTTAATACAACATAGAGTTCGTCATAAAGAAAATCATGAGGTTAATTTGAATCCTGATCAGGGAGCATATAAGTACATTGAAGAAGTGTTGAAGAGGTTAATATCATGGAGAGTCTCAAATTATGGGCACAGAAGCAACATCAGATGATGAGGGCCAATTTGAGGCAGAATATGATGAAGTTAATAATGCAATGCAAGTTGATAAGGATCCAATTCTCATGCAAAAGCAGGGCGTGTTAGACCAGTATAGAGGACCATAGGAATATTTATGGTATCAGGAGGATGTAGTAAATTTTGACAATGTCATCGTGGACTGGATGAATAATCAAGCGATAAATGAAGTTGGTACATTGGAACCAAAATTGGATAGTGCCAATGTGAAGGATCATATAAAGGATTCAGAGCAGGAGAGGCAAATCAAACCGGAGGTTGATACGGAACCTATGTGTCAATCTATTATCTTGGGCTCCAATGAAACACCCCAAATTATCAAAGTATACACCGATATTATGGGTATAGAACTAAGAAATTGGAAAGATTTCTTTTTACGTCATAAATCTGCTTTTGCTTGGTCGTATGCGGATTTAAAAGATATTCGTGTCGAAGTTTGTGAGCATCGAATTACTTGTGAGGAAGATGCTAATCTCAATTTTTCAAAGATAAAACCGCCTTAATCTAAAATAATTTCTTCTGGTCAAGGAGGAAATAGATAAATTTTTGGACGTAGGCTTCATATATCCAATCTCGTATAGTAAATGGGTTTCACTGATTATGATGGTACCGAAGAAGAATGGAAAAATTTGAATCTATCAAGATTTTTGTAAATTAAATGCGGCTACCAAAAATGATCATTTTCCTTTATCTTTTACAGATAATATACTGGACGCAATAGCTAGGCATGAATATTATTCCTTTTTGGACGGATTTTTGGATTATAATCAAATAAAAATTATAAAAGAGAACCAATTGAAGACCACTATACTACAGATTGGGACACATTTGCTTATAAAGTGATGCCATTTGGATTATATAATGCCCCGGCCACATTTCAAAGGATAATGATGCAAGCATTTTAAGATTGTTTATAATTATCGATAGAGATATTTTAAGATATTTTTTGTACCTTCAATACAACAGCAAACCATTTGAAATGTCTTGATAAATGTTTGGACCAATGTGATAAATATGGGATATCTTTGAATTCTAAGAAGTGTTAATTTGGCATATCATCGGGAAAGCTTTTGGGACACATTGTTTTTTTGGCCGGTATCGCTACTGACCCACATAAAGTTATTTGTATATTGATTTTATCAAAGCCAAAAATAGTATTTGGTGTTCATGATTTCATAGGCCATATCAGCTATTATAAGCAATTCATTTATTTATTTACAATAATATGTCAAGAGTTGTCGTATGACGTGGTCTTCTATCTGGAAATACACTGGGTACCTGGCTATAGAGAGTTTATTTGAAATTTGATGGCAAAATCTAACAGGTGGTTTTTCCTCAATAAAAGGGACAAATAATACATCAATCTCACAAAATAAAAGTCATACATATATAAACCCTCTTGTATTCAAGTAAGTTTGTACAAAAAGGGTTCAAATTTCCACAAAAATCCTTCAAAACTTTATTCACTTGCAAGGACTTATTTCTTGCTGAAATTCAGAGTCCAATTACTCTTGATCTAACCATTTAATTTCTATAAAATTTAGTGCAAAGTGTAGATAATTCTTTTAAGTTTCATTATAAGAAAGAATCAACTATAAATTCGTTTTCGATTGTCTGATATCTCAAAACCCCTAGTAGGTACTTAAAACCCTAGCTCAGAGACACCTGAGCACTATTTTCCTTATATCTCACAAATCCAAAACTCTAATGCCACAACATTTTTGCATATAGTCTTGTGACATAAATATATACACTCTCGAAAATTTTGAGCCAAAAATCTATCAAATTGCTTAAGATATAGCTCAAAATGTAACCACTATGTAAGCGGGTCACTTACTACGCTTAAGTTTGTAAGCACTGACTTCAACTCCCAATATCTCTTTCATCCTAGCTTGGATTTTATCAAGCCACACATAATAAGTATAGCTGTAAAAATGCTCTCTCTAATCCTAGTCGCCGATCCTTAATTGCTCTTTGTATGCGCGAGTTATACCCAAAAGAGTGACAATAGGTCCAAAATCAACACCTTAACTTTGGGCGCCTATAACTTCTTTATGAAAAGTGCAAATCACACAAAATTTGCACTTAAATCAGATCCAAAAACCTAAACCTTATGATCCTAGCCTTTAATGTTTGACTCCCCTTCAAAAACAAACCCTAACTCCTAATAAACCCTCGAGCAGCCTCCTTGAAGCCCATTGGGCATGATTTTTGACCAATTAGAATAGAGATTTCTATCATCCACCTCTATTCATCCACATGGATGGCCAAACTACCCTTTTTATACTAAAAACCCTTTTCTAATCCTTCTTCTTATAAGATTTACATACTTGGTGCTTTAAGCATGAAATAAAAGAAGTAAATAAGATCTTAAGGATCACCAATGTCTAACATAGGTGACTTAAGATATATATAAGTTACTATCAATATAAAATTAATTTCAAAAGTCACTACTAAAAAAAAAATAAGGTCGTATAAATCTTAATAATAATCCTTTTAATAGATCCTTTCTAAACTAGCAATCTAATCACATCCTATAACCAATAAAATCCACTGATATGACTTTCATTTAGCTAAGTAATAAATTATACATTAAATATACATATACAATTTTTTTACATAATAGCCAAACCACAACACGACATTGTTAACAAATCTCTTAAAAAAATCGCCATTGAATGGATCTAGTCTAATTTGGACTAAGGAATGTACAATTGTATTTGAGGAGTTAAAACAAAAATTGGTGTTAGGACCAATACTTGTTGCACCTTTTTGGACAAAACCATTTCATGTTTATGTTGATGCCTCAAATATTGCTATTAGATTCGTGTTAAGCCAGAAAGATAAAAAGGATTTGGATCATCTCATCTATTATGTTAGTCGACAATTTGTTGTTGCGGAATGAAATTATACTATGACTGAATATGAAGCCTTGGGCATGATCTATTCTGTCCAAAAATTTTAAAATATTTGCTAGGTTATCCATTTGTATTTCATGTTGATCATGATGCTCTTAAGTATATGATTAATAAATCTCAATTGAGTAGATGCATTGCTCGATGGATGTTACTTTTTTAAGAAATTAATTTTACTATTAATGTTTGACTAGAAAAGAAACATGCTAATGCAAATCATTTATCTCGCTTGTCCAATATATTAGATAATAAACCTATCAATAATGTACTTTCTGATGCGGAATTATTTGTCGTCGACATGATCATCCCAGAATATAGTGAATTGATCTAATATATGACATTTCAGACATTTCCACCTACATATAGTGAGAAACTTAAGAAACGCTTGATTTTGAAGAGTGCGCCGTACACAATGATTAGAGACGCATTGTATAAGCAAGGAAGAGATGGAATTCTACCCTCCTATATTTTTCAAAGTGAAGTACGTACCATATTGGAAGGATATCATTTGGATAGTTGTAGAGGATATTTTGCCGATGACAGCACTGCTTACAAAGCTTTAATGGCTGGATATTGGTGGCCAACAATGTTCTCAGATACACACCAATATGTCCAATTTTGTGATCCTTGTCAACATATTGATACACCTACTAGAACTTCTGCCATGCCATTGATACCAATTTTGGCTCAAGCATCATTTGAAAAATGGGATATTGATTTTGTAGGACTAATTGCACCAGCCTCACGAAATGGCTATAAAAGTTGTATTTTGGTAGCAATCAAGTATGTAACAAAATGGACTCAAGCGGTGATAACAAAAAATGATAATGCTAATATAATAGCCACATTTTTATATGAGAACATTATTACTCGATTTGGGTGTCCCAAAGAACTGGTTAGTGATTGCGGAATTCATTTTATTAATTCTACAATTGCGGCTTTGATAGATAAATACGAGATCAAGAATCAAAAGACAATCCCATATCATCCTCGAGCCAATGGACAAACTGAAAAGACCAACAATATTTTGTACAAAATTTTAATTAAAACAGTGTCTAGTGTGGGAACGGACTGGGCTACAAAATTATTTGCAACCTTGTGGGCGTATCATATTGCGTACAAAGTGACTACCAGTTCCACACCATTTTAATTGGTGTACGGGCAAGAGACAATATTACCAATTGAATTGGAAGTTTTGAGTTTATGAATCGCATTAAATGAATCTCTTGGTGACCAGGAATCCCTCTAATATTAGTTAGTATAATTAGAAAAATTAGATGAAGTTAGGGCTACGGTGTCATACTGCATTTACGTGCAGTGTGTAAAAATATTATATATCTTGTATCTATTGTTATTACATATGTGAATCTTAGAGGTTATTTTAGAAGATATTATAAAGAGAGGATTTATTATAGCCACTTAGTTAGTAAATTAAGATGGCTATTTGTTTTGTTCCTACCTTACTTATATCCTAGAATAGACTCTTTTGTAATTAGAAGAAAGATAAAGGTTGTTTTACCTTTCTTGTTGACTTTTGAGGTAGAATGGACCTTGTGAGGGATAAAAAAGAAGAGCATGGGGTGAATAGGACCTATCCAAAAGGACTTGGCTGCCCATGTAAGCGTGTCATAGTCTAATATGGAAGGAAAGGGGGATATACTCCTCTTGTTAGACCTAGGATTTGGCAGTTTTTGAGCAATGAATTTTGGAGAGAGATAGCTCCAAAGATATAGAAGTGTTTGTAATGAAAATTGAGATGTTTGTTCTTTGAGTTGTGAGGATTCTAGAACCTATTTACTTGCTTGTATTATATTTGTGAGCAAAACGTTATGCTTGTTTTAGTAGAGTGAGGTCTGATGTTATCAAAAAGTGATGGCAGCAACTTTGATCTACCATTGCAAGTTTGATTTCAAGTTTTTCTTAGTAAAACTTATTGAAAAATTGGAAAACTATACTAGCTTTCTGTCAAGACATCTCTTGTAGCATTTGGAATTGGAGTAGAAAAGTTGTGAGCTTAAAAGTAGGAAAGGGTCAACTACCACCTGACAAAGAAGGGTAGAGATTTTGTTCAACCACCCAAGTTGGAAAATATCTTTGATATTTTTGATATTTTAGATGCTTATATTAGCTTATGTAAGCTTTCTATGAAAACAAAAATCAATACATTTGGAGCTTTTATGAAAGTTTTATGAGCCATGAAGTTTCAAGAGGGCAAATTGTTACTAGGGTTTGAAGAGTAGAATCAACTAGCTATAAAATCTGGAGTTTGAGAGGCATGCATGCGAAATTTTAGAATAAGTTAGATGATGGAGTGAGCTTTCTAAAAAGCTATTGTATGCCTAATTTGGAGGAGAGAAGTAATCACAACAAAGGCTGAAGTGAAGAGGAGCTTTGTTGCCTTTGCATTTGCTGGGAAATTTTAATACCTATTTCTTTTAGCCATAACTTTTAAACGGTAAGACATCTATTTGTGAAATTTTGATATGTTTTACAATGGATTATTAGCTTTCTATAGGCTATAAGCATGCTTAATTTGAAATTTGGATGGATTTTTAGTGATTTATTTAATTTCAATTTGTTGTATAACTTGTATTCCTCATATGGGGTTGTATTTTGATATATACTTGATTATATACACACTTTTCTTATATTTATTATACAAGTATATATACTTGTATTTATATCAAGTATTTATATAAGTATTCTATAAGTATTATACATAATATTTATATAAGTATTTATATAAGTATTTATATAAGTATTATACCAAGGATTATATACTATTTTATATAAGTATTTGTATAAGTATTATACTAAATATTATATAACTATTTATATAAGTATTATTCAAGGATTTATACTTTATAATTGTACAAGTCTTGTACAAATATAATTCAAGTATAATTTGAAAGCTTGAACAAATATTGTGCAAGTATATAAGATACTTGCACAACTACCTCTCATGTTCCTTGTTAGTTCTAGTAGCAGCTAGGAACTCGATGTTTTTCTAAGGCAAATTTTCTCTACCCGATAATGGCTCTTTTAACTTTGGAAGCTACACATTGCCACCGTAAGAGTTATTATGATAGCAAATTATGTTCTAAATCTTTTATGCCCAATGATCTAATACTTCTTTGTGATAGTCACTTTTACAATTTTCCGGGGAAATTCCAAGTCTGTTGGCATGGATCTTATTGAGTAATTGAAGCCTTTCCTAATAGTTTAGTTCAATTGGAAGATTTTATGGATACTCAATTTACTATCTGTATTAATAAAAATTGATTACGTCTTTATTTTACGTAAATCTGAGATAGGTTTTTAAAATTGAGAGGTAAGAGGGTGTACCTATTCATGATAGATTACCTTTATTGAAGGTGCATGATGGTTAGAAAAGATGGCTGATGGTCAATTTTGGGCCCTAATACGCACTAGTCAGGCAAATCGGAAGTGATGATCTGGTGCACTGGAGTAAAGATTATTGATTCAGACCTCGAGTAAAAGCTTAGAAGTGGGGCACTTAGTAGAAGTTTTTGTTAGCATTCTATTTTGAGCTTAGTTGTCTAAATGTATGATTATTGGAGTATAGAGTTTTTTACAGTCAGAGAATAATGATTAGTACGAGCAAAGTATGTGTAGTAAGCATTATATATTGTATATACTTGTATAATAAATATAAGAATTATATAATATCCATGGAAAGATCGAAGAGAGTTGCGGACAAAGAGAAGAATGTCCAAAATGTAAGAAGTAAGAATAACTTGCAATCTCTGTCCCTAGTGGTGATCACCAACATAGAGCCAATGAAGTTGGAAATCTGTTGGTCTCCACAAAGGCAAAGAGATTTTAAAAATACACAAATGTATTGGCTTTTGCGAGGATCAGATAACTTGTCACCAATTGGTGTAGAATTGGTGGCAGAGTATATAAAAAATTACGATCCAGAGGATGGTTTGAGTGTAATAAAAGAGAGAATAATTGGGATCGATGAGAGTACCTTATAGAAGGTATTACATCTACCAATAGGAGAGCTTGCGATAGGCATCAAAGTGTCCAGTGACTTCAGATCGGGAATCTACTTCAAGAGAGATATCTCATCATTCGAGAAGAATCAAGGTTGGAAAGTGGCAAAGGCACTTACATTACAGCTTGTGAAGTGGATGCGGTTTGTTCAGAAGCGGTTAGGCTTGAACCGGCATACCACATACATGTCTAAACGCTTATTGTTTGCTACAATCGGAACACCTGAAGGCATGGTGTTTAATTGGGCAGCCTTTGTAGCAATCCATATTCATGTAGAGATGGGAGCCAAGCAGAAAACGGGTAAATTCGCAACTTTGTTGTGCTCCAATTATGTACACTCTATTATTGCACATACATTAAGTCAACCATCAATGGAGAAAAGTGTACCTTTTCTTATGCCGCAATAAGGTATGCGAAGTTTATCAGTTAGTCTAGGGATAGTGGTGCATGAAATTGGAGAATGAAGTAGATCACGGGAATAGGAGGCTATTCCGAAGACTACACTAGGATGGGCTTCAATCAGTGCAGTAATTGCAAGGACGAGTGAGGCTCCAATTTTGAATACTGAAAGATTAGAAGGAGGGAACCTCATGGAAGTAATATTGGGTCAAATTTTTTAATTGCAGCTTATCGTGAGTCAATTGGAAGGAAATTTAAGGCAACAATTGGAATCGAGTAGGAAGGAGATAATAGAGAAAAGCCGCTGAATTATAGAACAGGGTCACCTTATTAGGGCAAAGATACAATCCAAGCTGGTATTGGAGTGGAAATTAGCGGAGGAAAAGAAAAATTGGACGAATGATAAATATCGCACTTAAAGAATTTTGAATGGCCAAAAGCAAGAATTAATAGCGAATTACAGGATATGGAATTTGGAAAAAAAGGTGTTGAAGTGACAGTTACAAGTAGAATGTGAAAAAATAGAAAAATTGGAACAGGAGAAGGTGAAATTGGGAGACCAATATAGAATTGAAATGGATAAGCTGTAGGCAGCAATTGGTGCATTGAAGGGTGTAGTGACAAAATTGGAGGGTAATTTGGCTAATGTTGTTCGACCACAGATATCTATTCTGTCAGTGTTTAATATTAGTGAGCTGGAGGGAAAGATGAAGCAACAAGAGCACCAATTAGAGGTGAAAGATGCCAGGATTCTATAATTGGAGGTTCAAGTTCCAGAATTGGGAGCGGATAATGAAGATTTATCAGCACAGTTGAAGAGTAATCATATGGATTTATTGAAGGAGGATGAGAACGTACCATTAGAGCCAAATGCAGAAGAACCTCCTACAAAGAATACAAGAGCATTCCATTCCGAAGAGCCAGCTTCATAAGTAAAAATTCTTTTTACCAATTTTGTGTTTGCGAGGGCAATGCACAATTAAGAGTGGAGCTATATAGAATAAGTAGAAATTTTATAATTTATGATTCATAGTTGATAGGATTAAAAATAGATAGAAAGCCAATGAATGGCCTTTTTAGAAGGAAGAATGAATGAGGAAGTTAGAAAAAGTAGTTATCATTTGTTGTGTAGCAGTTAACATCATCAGGGTAAATATAAATTGATTTGGTGTGGAGGAGTCGGGGCAAGACTATGATGGTGCTGAGTCGGGATAAGCTTGGTACTACGTCTTCTTGTTTCTTTCATAGCAGAAGGATAATAGAGAGATTCTGACTATTGTAAAGTACAATTTTGTAATGAAAGAAGTGATTTATAATGAAAAATTGAAAGTGTATTGGTATGCTAAAATACCAGTAGAGAAATATAAGTAAGAAACTAGAAGTTGAGGATTGGAGATGTTTTGTGAAGAATGAGTATGAATATGAGAAAATTATAATACATTGAGTATTGAATTGAAGATGACCCACAAGAGGAAGTTTGTAGAGTCTGAATTATCTAAAATGATTTACTTAGAATGATAGTCAAATCTGGATTATCTTTGTGTTTGAAATATGGGATAATTATAAGCTATATTTAGAGATATTGCAATATTGTTTATTGTTGTCATAAGAAAGGAGAGGAGAAGAGACAGTGAATACTTAAGCTAGGTTACTATTTGCAATATTTTAATTATTAACAGAATTATTGGTGGTATGAAGGAGACATTATAACAGAATTGAGGATGTTTTAGTGAGTTCAGGGGCAATTAGTTGTATGATCCTAATAGTTTAACTCAATGCGATTAGTCTTTCCTTGTGTTCGAATCTCCTCTTTTACAGAATTGGCTCTAGACAGTATTAGTGGAATAAACAAATCGATAGAACCACAATGCGGTATGTTTTAAATCTCTTACTGAAGAAAAAAAGATTTGGCATTGTCTTGAAGTAAATATATCCATATATAGAAATCTAACTTAACTATCTTTTCTTTAAAATTTTATTAAGTTCTTTCTTTCTTCTTACCAATCTAAGTTTTTATATAGTTTAGGAAAAAAATTTTACTTTCTTTCTTTTTCTTTGGCTAAAATTTTACCTTATCTTTAACCTTAACTTTAACTTTGATTTCGCCTTGAAACTTTCTTTTATTTCTTTTTATTTTTTTTTCAATCTTAGATTTTAGTAGATTCAGGGTTATTTTTGTAGATATAAGGAGTTTTGACTTTGAGGTTGAATTTAGGATTTAACCAAGGATAAATAGAGGTTTGGATGTCCATAGTCGGCTATCATTAATAGTGCTGACTTGGAGGATTAGATTTGGGGTTTTTATAACTTTAAACTATTAATTGTTGACTTGGACTTTGAAGACCTTGGCTATGATTTCTTTGACGAGCTTGGAGGAGAAGAAGACGGGGTTTTTTGGCAAATCCAAGGGAGTATTCAAAGAGAGCTTCTTCTTGGCATGAGTTTAGGTGGTAGAAACGCAGGATTCGGAGCTTAGATGAGAGAGATATGCTTGTTTGAACTTAGGCTTTTAATATGACACCTACTGTCACTTTTTAGGGTATATTAGGAGTTTTAAGATACTAACAAGAAATTGAGAAGTTGGGTTAGAAACTAGACTTCAAGCTATACATTTAACATCTAAGAATTGATAGAAATGAGTCCAGAATGAGTGAGATATGGCTAGTTAAACCCAGCAAACTAAACTGGGGTTTTGAAGAAGTTAGATAAATAGAAGGGTTTGCTTTAAGCTAGAACTTGAGTTTCAAGAAGAATTTGAAGCTCATTTTTTGTGTACATATCACTTATACTATAAAGAGTCTATGTCTAGAATCTCATATCAATTGAGACTTTGATTAGGGAGTAATGGCAAAATTTGTTCTCAAGTATCTAGGGTTTTGACTTTTAAAAGTACCTTCCAAGGATTTGGTGATATCTAACGATTGGCAATGAATTCATAGCTCAAAGTTTATGTAACAATGGTCAAAAGTATGAATTATGTTTTCCCAAATTTTGAGCTTATTTGAACAACTGGATCTTAAATTATAAATTTTTAAGTTTTTAGTTGAGATTTGACTTTCAAAAGTATCTGCCAAGGATTTGGTGATATCTAATGATCGGTAATGTATTCATAGCTCAAAATTTATGTGACAATGGTCAAAAGTATGAATTATGTTTTTTCAAATTTTGAGCTTATTTGAACAACTAGATCTTAAATTATGAATTTTCAAGTTTCAGGTTGAGATTTGACTTTTAAAAGTATCTGCCAAGGATTTGGTGATATCTAACAATCAACAATGAATTCATGGCTCAAAAATGATGTGACAAAGATCAAAGATATGAATTATGTTTTTCTAAATTTTGAGCTTATTTGAACAATTAGATCTTAAATTATAAATTTTCAAGTTTTTGGTTTGGTTTTTACTTATAAAATTACTTGCTAATATTTTGATGATATCTGGTGATCGGTAATGAATTCATGGTTGAGAATTTTTGTAAAGATGATTAAAGAAGTGAACTCTATGTTTCCAAAATTTGAACTATTTAAACAGTTGGATTTTGATTTATAAATTTTCAAGCTTCTAGTTTGTTGTTTTATTACACGCATGGTTATGTGGCTATAAAAGAGAAATTTAAGAAAGTTTGTCCATATTAGATCCAACTTGATTGTAAAGAGGGAGCTTGCGTCTATCCGAAGCGGACTTTTGCCATGACAACGTCGTCAAGAAGGATTATGTTTATTTTGTGGAGAACCTAAGCACACTGCTCAACATTATCCGAAGAAACAACACAACTATAAAATGAGGTTTACAGCTATTAAAGAAGACAACATGTCAAAAAACAAATTTATCCAGCTACAATAGAGACTGTGCAGCTGGAACCTTATACAATTCCTAATGAAGGTCCTATTCTCTCCTCAAAATCCTCTCCTTGTTTTATAATAGATGTATATTTAGGACCAAAAACTATAGAGCCTCTGCTTTATTAGATTCAAGAGCCTTAGCATGCTTTTTAGATGAATAATTTTTTAAGAATCGTAAAATACCTTTAGTACAAAAAACTAAACCCGTACATGTAGAAGTCATAGATGGTCGTCCATTGTCTTCTGGAGATGTCACCCATGAAACCCATCCTATAAAAATAACAATAGATGGTCATAATAGGTTTGTAACCTTTAACACAATTAAATCTCCATCTAATCCAGTTATTTTGGGATTATCACGGCTAAAAAAATATAACCCTCAAATAGATTGAAATTCTTGTAGACTTGACTTTTCTCAAAATGTTACTAAACATCTTGCCGACCAAGTAAAAAGCTATAAGTCTAGTATAATAAAACCCATACTTATAGGTGCAAAAGCTTTTATACATGCACCAAAAGAATGATCAACTTTTGCTATTTATGCTACACCCGTTTCTGATGGTGGAAAGACTTTAAGTGGCATTCCAAACTAATATCTAGATTATTAGGACGTTTTTGAGAAAAATAATGCGGATATTCTTCCAGAGTATAATCCATATGATTGTTCAATCGACCTCAAGGAAGAAACTCAGCCACCATTTGGATCAATCTACAGTTTATCACAAGATGAATTGGCTGAATTCAAGGTGTATATTGACGAGAATTTGGCCAAGAATTTCATATGCCATTCTAAAACTCTAGCAGGAGCTCTAATTCTATTTGTGAAGAAAAAAGATGGATTATTACGAATATGTGTTGATTATCGAGGACTCAATAAGATCACAATCAAAAATAGATATCCATTACTTTAGATATCAAGACTCTTTGACTAGTTAAATCAAGCTAAGATTTACACAAAAATAGATCTAAGAGGAGCATACAATCTAGTACGCATCAAAGAAGAAGATGAATGGAAAATTGCGTTTCGAACCAGGTATGGACATTTTGAGTATAATGTCATGCCTTTTGGACTTATGAATGCACTAGCTACTTTTCAACATCTCATGAATAATGTTTTTTGTGAGTTCTTAGACAATTTTGTCATCTGCTACCTAGATGATATTTTGATCTATTCTAAGAACATAGAAGAACATGAAGTACATGTTTGTCAAGTATTACAAAAATTTAAAAATATGAGATTGTATGCCAAGATGAAAAAGTGTGTATTTCACATTACTCAAGTTGATTTCTTATGATACATCATTTCAAATGATGGTCTCATAATAGATTCTAAGAAAGTCCAGACAATCATGAATTAGAAGATTTTAAAGATGGTAAGAGATGTTCAATGCTTTTTGAGATTTTCCAATTATTATTGGATCTTCATCAAAGACTTCTCTCAAGTTGCAGCTCTACTTACACGTTTGACCTGTAAAGACAAACTCCAATAGAATCAAGAAGCAAAAGCAGGATTTGAAGCTCTAAAGACATCATTTGTTTCTGTACCAATCTTATGTTGTGTTGACTTTTCTAAGGTATTTTTTATGGAAACAAATACATTAGACTTTGCCTTGGGTGCAATTTTATCACAAATGAGAACAGATGATAAACTTCATCTAATAGCTTTTCATTCAAAAAAATTCTCAGCAATCAAAATCAATTATGAAATCTACGACAAAGAATTTCTTGCAATTATGGATTCCTTTCAAGAATGGCGTCATTATCTAGAAAGCGCTTCCAATCCAATCACCGTATATACGGATCACAAGAACCTCGAGTGTTTCATATTAGCACGTGTATTGAATTGTTGTCAAGCTCGTTGGAGTATATCTTTGTCAAGATTTGAGTTCATTATCACTTATTGGCTAGGAAAACAACAAGGTTTATCTGATGCCCTTTCTAGACGTTCTTATTTTGGACCAAAAGAAGAAGATGCAGCTTTTTATCAATAAAGAATGGCCCTCTTGAAATCGGAGCAATTTCATCTTCGAGTAATAAAATCAACATTGACTGTTGATTCAAATTTTTTCAAGCAAATTCAATCAAGTATGTCCTCAGACCTCTTGTTCATGATATCAACAATAATTCTTCCAAGAATCATGATTCTTCTAAATTCGACTTCAAGAATAATCTACTATATTTCAAAGGATGTTTATATGTTCCAGAAGGAGAAGTACGTTTACATGTTCTTCAAGTATGTCATGATTTTCCAATGGCAGGACATTTTGGATACAACAAGACTTTGGAACTTATATGAAGAGATTTTTGGTGGCGTCAAATGTGGAAGGCAGTCAAAGACTTTGTATAATCATGTGATACCTGCTCAAGATCCAAGACTCCTCGTCATCAACTTTTTGGGCTTCTTTAGCCATTATCTATTCTAAAACAACCATGGTCTTCTGTTTCTATGGATTTCATCACAAATCTTCCAAGCTCAAGATCTTATGACTCTATATTTGTGATAATAGATTGATTCACCAAGATGGCACATTGTGTGCCATATACAAAATCTATCACATGTGAAGAAATAGCTAAGTTTTTCATTGATAATATCTATCGCTATGATGGATTACCTAAAGATATTATATATTGGATAGGAAAACTCAATTTGTATGAAGATTTTGGAGAATCTTTTTCAAGATCTTAAAAGTGGACATAAAGTTATCTTCAGCTTTTCATCCTCAAATTGGCGGACAAACAGAGCGTGTGAACCAAGTCTTAGAGCAATACTTAAGATGTACCATCAACTACCAACAAGATGATTGGATAGCTCTTTTTCCATTGGCAGAGTTTGCTTATAATAATACGGTACATTCTTCTATGCAACAAACACCTTTCTTTGCTAATTATGGTTACCACCCATGACTTGATGTTTTTGACTTTTCAAAAGTTGATAATCCAATAGCAGAAGATTTGGCAAATCATTTGTCAGAGCTACATGCAATAATGAAGGTGCAATTAAAAAAAGCTCAAGAACGACAAAAACAAATACAAATGCGTATCACAAGGAACAACCACAATTCAAAGTGGGGGACAAAATATGGTTACTTTGTTACAATGTCAAGACTACTTGTCTTTGTGATAAATTGGACTGTCGTAGACTTAAACCTTTTCCTATTTCTAAACAAATCAATCTAGTTGCATATCGATTACACCTACCGGAGCCCATGAAGATCCATCATGTATTCCACATGTCACTACTCAAGCCATACAAGACAGTGGATATACAAAGAAGAAGACAAATGCCACCGCCTCTTATAGAAATAGACAACAATGAAGAATTCAAGGTTGAAGAGATTTTAGATTCAAAATGGCATTGAAATCGATTGGAATATCTTGTACATTGGCGCGGATTCAATATTAGTGAATGCACATGGGAGCCATCTAAGAATCTAACAAATGCACTAATAAAAATCAATGCATTTCATCAACGACATCCGTCAAAATTAAGATAAAGAATGAAGAAATTTTTTGCTATAAAGCAAAGCAAGTTCTATAGAGGTTTCATCCTATCTTGTATATTGTTTGTTATTTCTTTAGATTTGTTCGTGTTAAAGAGATGGAGGATCAACAACCAGCGAATTCAGCTCAAGAGCCATCATTTGTTGATTTACCAGACAAGACATTACGACTATCACAACCTTCAAGATGATAGAATAGAAATGAAGATCCTCCAGAATGACATGTCTTTCCTCCGATTGATGGCAAAATACAACGTGTTTGATATTACGACCTTGGAAGAGACTCCCAATATTTGGTGATACTTTTAGAGGTAGGAACTACTCCTAATGGTGTTCCTAATGTTTTCTTTGAAGGGAATTATGAAGGCCTCAATAATGATCAAATAATAGGGTGGTCCTTTCACCCAAGCATGGGACATTATCGATGGCTGAAAGGACCTATCAACTATCTTTGAAGGGAACAGATATCAGAATATGTGGCAAGCACAATTTGACATATCTTGGACTTCCTCAACATGTAATCACCGCTCCTCATGGAACTCATCCCTAGAAAGAGAAATAATGTCACGAATATAAGATTTACTCCAATAAATGATTTAAGTAATATAGGCCAATAAAAATAGATAAAATAAGTTGATTTGATAATATCTGATAGAGTAGCTTCCTAGAAGCTTTATAGACACGGAATCACCTTTATACATGTCTATAGGTGATTCGTAGGTTAGAAACTTGGTCAACAAGCTAGCCACATGGCACACATATTGGTAGCTTGTAGAACAAGCTAGCCATATGTCATATATATTGGTAGCTTGGGAAACAAGTCAAGTATGTGGCGCACATTTAGAGAACTTCTGTGTGTGTATTTTTTTATGTGTGTGTGTATATTTTTTTGTGTGTATGTGTGGATTTTTTGTGTATAGAGAGAGTTTGAAGATAAATTTGAAAGTGAGGTTTGATAGACATAATCTATATAAGTTAAGGAAGAAATGAGCATAAGTTTGACACTCATTTGTTTTATAAATAAAACGTTATGCTCTTTCAAAAAGACAAGGGTCTATTTCCAAATATGCAAAGTTTGAAGGAGCATATCTTTGTGATTAAAATAGTATTTTGAGCAAAATTTATTGGAGTTTGTAGATATATAAGTCTTTTAGGTTGTGTAAAATACTGATTGCCATTGAAGTTGTATTCGAGGAGTTATGAAGAAAATTGTAGTCGGATCTAGAGTTATTAGAAGGCAAATTAAAGAAGGATGGAACCTATAACTCAAGTTTGGAGAGAACTTTTGGAGCAATATTTGGAGGGTGTTTAGAACATGAGATAAGCTATAAGCCTACCAAATTTCAATACTTAGGTCTTCTTTAATAAAGAGCAATGAAGGTATGAAGCAAAGGGGGTCCAGAATTGAAGGCTGCAAGGATGGGTAACTTTGACAACGTGGTTCTCCCTAACCACAATAGCTATGATCAAATTTTTTTAGGGTTTGCTTCTTTACTCTCTTAAGTACCTTGTGTCCAAATTTTGCTTTAATTGATGTGATATCCTAGGATTTATGATTGAAATTGAGGGCAAGTTTCTAAAGGCAGAATATATTAGGGTTAATAAAGTATATTTTTTTATATAAATTCTTCAATTTTATGAACTTTTATGAATCTCATCTTGCTTTTGAGAAACTAGAGGGACAAAAGACTTAGTGTTTCTTAGGACTAAGACTCTCACCATGACACTACCATATAGCTCTTAGTTAGATAGTATTTATAGAGGCAAGAGTGAAGCCTTCTTCACCCTTGTCAACTCCTTTCGTGATCCTATTCTAGTTTCAAGAGTCTTCATGTTTTTAGTCTTTGACAATAGCCATTCCAATTTCCCTTTGAATATACATACTTTCTGATTCCTATTTTGTGACTTTTCTTTGATACAATTTTCGTTAGATTATACATTTTTTTTTAGTTCATGTCCTTGACAATGACTTCCATCTAATTTGATATGTACTTCACTTTGAATTATGCAATGGCATAATATTCCATCCTTCTCTTCCTTATATAAAGCATCACTTGTCATAGTATATGGAACACTTTTTAAAATCAGACGCCGGTTAAGTTTCTCACTAAATGTAGGTGGAAATGACTGAAATATCAAATATTGAATCAGTTCACTATATTCCAATGAAATTACATCCATGGCAAATAATTCCAAATCAATAAATGTATTATTGATAGGTTCATTTTCTAATATATTGGTCAAATGGGATAAATAGTCCACATTGGCATATTTCTTTCCTAGTTGAATATTAATAATAAAATTAAATTCTTGAAGGAATAACACCCATCAAGCAATGCATCTATTCAATTGAGGTTTATTAATCATATATTTAAGAGCATCGTAATCGACATAAAATACAAATGGATAACCAAGAAAATAATGTTGAAATTTCTATATAGAATAGATCATGTCCAAAGCTTCTCGTTCAATTGTAGTGTAATTTAGTTGTGCAGCAATAAATTATCAACTAGTATAATATATTGGATGATCCAAACTCTTTTTATCTTTTTAACTTAATATGGATCCAATAGCAATATTAAATACATCAATATATTATTCGTAAAAAGTAAAGAAAAATAATCCTTCTTGATAGCCGTATTTAATTTACGAAAGTCTTGATAGATTTGGATTTTTCCATTCTTCTTTGGTATTATCACACTTGGGTGAAATTCATTCACTATATGATATTGGATATATGAAGCCCAAGTCTAAAAGTTTATTCACTTCCTTCTTTAACATGAGGAAATATTTTGGATTAAGGCGGTGTTGTCTTTAACAAACTGGTGTAGTATCCTCCTCTAAAGTAATTCAATGCTCACAAACTTTGGCAAGAATACCTTTTAAGTTCATATAAGACCAAGCAAAAGCAAATTTATGGCTTAGAAAGAAATCTTTCTAATTTTTTAGCTCTATATTAGTAATACCAATGTATATTTTGATAATCTGTAATATTTCATTGGTGCTCAAATTATTGGATTGGCACATAAGTTCCACAACAACCTCTGATTTGATTTTCCTCTCTTATTTCAAATCTTTCATATAATTTCACAAATTGGAACTATCTAATTTTGGTTTCAATGTACTAATTTCATTAATCACAAGATTATTCATCCAATCGATAATAGTACAACTAGAATTCATTATATCATTCAAATATACTAAATATTCTTCGGATCTTCTATATTGGTATAATATGCCTTACTTTTGTATGTGAATTGGATCATCACCAACTTGCATTGAATTGATAATTTTATCATATTCTTTGTCAAATTGACCCTTATCATCTAATGTCACCTCTGAACTCAGAATTTGAGATTCTCTATGATATTGAATCATGTACATTTGTAAAACAATCTTATCTCTATCCTTCCCAATAGTCAACATTCTACAACCCTAATTGTTCCTAGTTTTGGCTTGATATAGCCACGATTGATCCAATAAAATTGGATATGATAATATAGAATTTTGTAATTAAAAAATAATATAATAAATCTTATATATGATTCTAGTAATAACAATATCAATATGGTTAAGAATATTCATAGGCTTTATACGACTATGGTCAACTATTCTCAATACCAAGGTCGTGGATAATAATTGAGCTAAATCCAAATGCTCTATTGTATCTACATTCATTAAATTCACACTAAAACCTCTATCTACTTGAACTCTGGAAAAAAGAATATTGGATGGATACATCAATTGTCAGTGTGCTTTGATCGAGATTCAAAATAACTTTACAAATTTCTTTACTATGAATCTTTCATTGTATTAACAAGGAATTTAATATAGAATGATATTTTAGCATGATTGCTAACAATTGCTTCATGGAAATTAAAGATTTAATTTCATTCAAATCTTTCAAAATATTATATGATTTCATATTAACAATGATTCTTAGGCCCTCTTCTTTTTGTATTGGTTTCAATTTAACCTCTAAAAATAATATATCTTGCTTTATGAAGTTTGGAATTGGAATAGCTAAATAAACTTTTTGTATTGGTTTAATGGAGAATCCATGATAGGATCTTTTAATGGAGAAGACGGTTCCTAGAACTTTGCAGATATCGATACTGATTTAGGTTGAACCAATATCTTGATACTAGGAATATCATTGGAATGCATGGATAGACCAAATTCTAACTTTAATAATATTTTTAATATTAATATTAGATTTGGAGTTTCCACCATTGAATTGAATTAATCCTTTGTAACTTGTACACCTACTTGTAGAATGGGATCTTTCCGTTTTTATTAGATTTAGATAAGTATTGCATAAATACATTTCATTCGATTTATTGGAAAATCTTGTGGAGCTCGATTATTATCCTCTATCTTACTATGCAATTGGATATGCTGATCTTAGTTATTAAAATAAAATGAGGCATTACACTACTGATATGTATGTCTTGACTTCTTATAATTTCCTCATATTGAAGCATATTCATCACTAGCTTTTAGATTAAGACATTCACTAGCATAATATTCTAATTGCTTGCAATGATAATATCAAAGTGATTTTTTTTTACACCATCAAAAATATTGGATATTTCTATTGGATATTTCTATTGGTATATACTAGCTAGGCCTGTTCTAAGTTGGATGGATAAATGATCCTGGTTGATCAATTGGCACTATAGAATTTGAAATTGGTTTATGAATAGGTGGATTTTGAAAATATCCTTACTGATTTTGGACAATACCTTGAGGATTGGGTCCATATTCTTGATTATACACCAAACTTTGAAAATTAGAAAAATTCCTATTTTGTTTATTTGAATGATTCTTGCTCCAGCCAAACCTATTTTATATCTAGACTTGATTAGCATCCCACAAAGTCTGTTGAATCATGGTCTAATTACTGAACTATTGTCGCTTTTATAAATTCCAATAATTTGTAGTACTATACTTATCTCCACAAAATATACATTGCACATTTATTTGGGATGGTGAAGAACATTCTATTACCAAATGGCCTTGTCTCTTACAATGACTGCATCAAATATTGGATCACATATTAGTCAATTTATGCCTCTTCTCCTTATTTTTTTTCAGATTAATAGCCAATTTTTCCATCTTCTTGATTAAAATTAGTAATAAAGCCTCATTTGGATCCTTCAATATTAGTTCATTAGATAATTCTTTCATAGGTATTGGATTTTTATATGGAGAATATAGAGAATACAGAACTACAATTGTTAGTGGTATTACATACAATGGGATAGCATTAATTATTCCCTATAGGTTAACACTGAGATTTGTATCATAAACAATCATTCTTGGATAACTGCCCATTGTTTCATTCCAAGTTGGCATTTGATAAACTCCTTGAGATGGAATCATCATGGCTCTAGTGGTTAAGAATTGGTCATAATGACATTCTTTCTATACCTTAGCTTGGTCAAGTGAGGAAGCAGCAATGATCAATTGGGCCTCCTTCACAAATATCTTTAATTCTGGTGGATATAATCTATTAATTAATATAGACAAAATAAATAACTTTGGCATTTGGTTATTTGACCATTTATAAAGGATATTTGCTATACGGTTGTAATATGAGTGTACCGCTTGTTTTGATATCATTTTATTATTCATTAACCTTTCTTTGAGATATTTTTTAAATCTAATTGATCAAAAATGGATTAAAAATATATTTTCAATGCCTCCTAATTAGAAAATTGATCCACAAGTTGGTAATTGTATCATTCAAATACCATGTCTTTCAAGGTCGTTGGCAGCCATGTCAACCAAATATCTTCAGTTCTATTATTGTTGGCTATACATACAATCAAGAATTAAAACAAACATTTAAATGGATTTGCTCCTCGCAAACTTTTAAAAGTAGGTAATAGAGCTATGATAGTTGTGCAATTGCCCATTGCACCCATTTAGACTACAATTGGGACTACTGGACTCTCTACCACTATTGAAGATGACAATGTTTCACTCAATTCCTTATTAAATAAACATTGCTTTTTTCAATTATCTTTTCTGGACTTCTAAGCCTCCATAATTTTCTATTATTATTTGCAAATAATTTTATTGGTTGAAGTTGAAGTGAAAACAATGGATTTTGAAACATGCTAAATTGGGCCTTGATGGCAAGCAATTTATGCCATTTTGAAGAATTAGTCTAGTTAGAATTGGTTGTATTCACTATTAGAAAAGTATCTCATGGGGTACCCAATTCTTTTATGCCAAGTTTTCTTTTTGCTAACGAGTTCAAGAGATATTTCAAAACATAATAAAATACTCTAAACTCTCATTCCCTCGTAAGAAGGGAATTTTTTTCAAACTTCAACAATCTATAATTTTTAATCCAACTATCCAAACTCACTATAAATGTACATGAAGTATTGATATAGTCTTTACAACTACCACCAAAAATTTTAACTATTGATTCTTAACCAATCTTTTGATATTGCCAAAATCCTTGTAATAGCTTCAAACCCTTATTTACAAACACCCATGTATTAAATTCTTTATATCTTATAATATAAAAGCCTAAATACTATGAAACTTTAATATATAACTTTTTAGCATAATAATACACCTTTTTAGAAATTTTTAGATAAAAGTTCGTCCAAAAATTCAAGGTATAACAAGCCCCATCACTATCAACAAAACAGCCTACTTATTGCCTTGGATTTCAATCTACTGCCTTTTATTCTTAATATTTCCTTCTTCAGTACTCCAATTATAATAATTCTTCATCATCAGATGTAGATCTTAAAATCACCTCTCTAGTCTCACCTCTTGATCTCCAAAAGCTCTCATATAATTCCTCCAATCTTCTAAGAGTGATAGTAGGTACAATTTGTACATCCTAACTTCAAGCGCCTATTCCTCCCTTATCAAAACTCTAAATCTCTCAATTTTTACACCAAAATTGTAGCCTAAAAAATAGGCTTTCTAATTCTAATATCTGATTTTCCAAATGGCCTCCTTGAAGTTGCCAAAACCCTTGTTCTTATTGCGGGCTGCCTCCTCAAATCCTATTGGGCATGACCATTGACCAATAGGAATGAAAAACGTCACCCCTTGTCTTTATTCATCCTCACTTTGTCTTCATCCTTCCAAATAAGCCTCTTAGTAATTTAATTCTTCTTCTTTGGGCCTCAATTGCTTCTTAAGGCTTTATACTAAATATTTAGGTTCTATTTAATTTAAAAGCCATAATCAAACTAAGTAAAAATCTAAAATAAATTTTCTTACATCAACTTCTTTTATTTTAGTTTACTAACTATTCTAATACATATCTAAATCTATAAACATATTATGCATTTTAAATGGATTTTATATAGTGTAAATAATTATAGTATGACAACGCTCTCTCCTGTCTTCCTTTCAAAAGACATATTTTTCTTAGTGCAATGTTTTTATTCTTATTAACCATAATCTTTCATCATATCATTAAAATTGGTTTCTATCTCCAATCTTACTATTCATTTGACTTTATTTTTAAATTGGCACCAATTTTAGAACCTCTTTGTATATCATGTAAAAACTACTCATTTGGTAGTTAATTCCTAACACTCAAAACTATTGTCATTCTTTGACAACAGTGCCAAAAATATGATTTGTTATTTTACTAACTCTTCCAATACTATCTAGAATAAACTTGTAAAGAAGGATTCGAATATAGAGAAAGATTAAATGCATGAGATACATTATTAGGGCCACACAATTAATAGCTTTTGAATGGCAAAGTCTAATGAACATGCAAACTCTCTAAAACAACCCCGTCTTTTTCATCTTCCTATTGCTACGTAATTAAGAATAAACTTTGTAACAGTATTTTTTATAATTCTCCTATCATAATCTCTTGTCTTCTTCCAATCTCATAATAACATCATGCGATATTACATTGTCTTAACAGACTATATACAATTGCTTCACATTTCAATCATTAGAAATAACTTCTCACTTGTAATTCATTCTAAAACTAATCATCTCTCTATTATTTTCTTTCACTACTCAATTCTCACATCCAATATGACACAACATTCTCATTCATAATCAAACGCCATTGATATATTCCATCTTTGGCTGCCAATTTGCGACATTGAACTCAATTATCAATAGCTTCAATTTTTCATTCATCCACATGTGAATTGAATTTTTTATTTTATTATTGTAATTAATAATTTACATAGTACAATGAATCAAAATATATTCTAAACTCTCCACTATAATCTAAACACAAGAGAAAACAAAAGAAAGAGATAGTACCAAGTTTACTTCGACTCTCGATTCTCACAGTCGGGCCCCAATTTCTTCTTTTTTATTCTCTTTATAATAAAATTAAGATACCAACCATCATCTCTCTTGCCTTAATCACTTTTTCAAGTAACTTCTCTATGTTACAGCCTATATTAGCCAATTACTGGATTAATCATTTAGTTTATCAATTTTTTAATCCTTACTCTATCATCCAAAATTATCTATCTATTCTACAATCAACAATTAAATCATTAGCCATCGTGATTTCAATCTATTATATGATTTGATTAAAATTTGATTAAGATTTGTTAGGATTTGATTAAGATTCAATTAGGATTTAATAAGATTTGGTTAGGATTTGATTAAGATTTAATTAGGATTTATTAAGATTTGATTAAGATTTATTAGGATTTATTTAAAATTTGATTAGGATTTATTAGGATTTATTTAAAATTTGATTAAGATTTAGATAGGATTTGATTAGGATTTGACTAAGATTTGATTAGAATTTGAATAGGATTTGAATAAGATTTGAATAGGATTTGATTAAAATTTGATTAGGATTTGATTAGGATTTGAATAGGATTTGAATAAGATTTGAATAGGATTTGATTAAAATTTGATTAGGATTTGATTAGGATTTGAATAAGATTTGAATAAGATTTGATTAGAATTTGATTAGGATTTGAATAGGATTTAACTAGAATTTAATTAGGATTTGACTAAAATTTGGTTACAATTTGGTTAGGATTTGATTAAGATTTGAATAAGATTTGATTAGGATTTGATTAAGATTTGATTAGGATTTAATTAGAATTTGACTAAGATTTGATTAAGATTTGGTTAGGATTTGATTAGGATTTAAATAAGATTTGATTAAAATTTGAATAGGATTTGACTAGAATTTGAATAAGATTTGATTAGAATTTGAATAGGATTTGATTAGAATTTAATTAAAATTTGATTATAATTTTATTTTTAATATTTAAAAAGGATTTTTGTTTTAATATATTTTTTTAGATTTATATTAAGATTTCTTTAAGATTTCTTTATTATTTCTTTATTATTTCTTTATAACTTCTTTATAAGTTCTTTAGGATTTTTTTGTGTTCTTCTATAATTAATTAAAAGTCTAATTAATAGTTAGATATATTTATTAGTTTTTAATTATAAATTTTATATAATTCTATTAAAGGTGTTAGCACTTGTTGTTGTTATTTCCTTTTTATCTTTCACAACCAGGTGCCTAACGTATTCTCAAGTAAGGCTATGCAACATACAACAACGAGATGAAATGTGCCATCTTGGTAAGATGCTCTACGACCATAAAAATTGAATCTTTTCCATTAGAAATCCGGAGGTTTGTCATGAATTCCATGGATAATGATTGCCATGGGCCTTTAGGAATTGGAAGTGGTTAAAGAGGTGTATATGGTTGGTGTCTTGGAACCTTTACTCAAGCACAAATTTTGCATAATTAGATGAATTTTTTCACCAATTTCTACATTTGAGGCCACCAATAATCTCTTGATATTAATTTCAATATCTTATTAAAGCCAAAATATTGAGTTGCTAGAAGGTTATGTTGTGCTTGAAGAATTTGAAATCTTATAGGGCCTAGAAGAACATACAAGAGATCCTTGAAATACATCAATCCGTCCTCAAACTTGAAATTATTATTTTTTTCCACCAATATATTTTTTAAATATCATTAAATACTATCCATAAATAGATTTGTCTTCATTGCT
Source organism: Physcomitrellopsis africana (assembly GCA_036785485.1). NCBI lineage: Eukaryota > Viridiplantae > Streptophyta > Bryopsida > Funariales > Funariaceae > Physcomitrellopsis > Physcomitrellopsis africana. The sequence goes on from JAWRVF010001069.1 coordinate 85,594, forward strand.
TTCTAGATTTCTATCTTAAAAGTTATATTTATATAGATAGATAATATTAATATTTTTATATATAAATTAGACAGTTTTAATATAATTTATTTTTATTGATCTAATACAATGTTTGTTATTATTGGTACAAGATATGATTGTCTAAAACTGTCTAATTTGTACGTAAAAGGACATTTGGTTTCTCTCAAATAATATATAATTACAAAATCAAACCAAGAAAATAACATGTTTCATTGTGTTTGATGGCAATTCAAAACTTGGGCACTCATCAAATATTTCAAGTTTTTATAATCAACATATATTATAATTTTAAGTTGAGTCCCCTCCAGCAAATGGCACTATTCTTCAAAAGCATCAATAATTATCAATAGTTCTTTATTGTGGATCTTATAATTAATTTCTATTGTTGAAAATTCTCAAAAGCATAATGCTACTGGATGAAGTTGATCATCATCATCATCAATTTGAGAGAGTATAAATTTAAGTATAAAATCTAAGGCATCCATTTCCAGAATGAATTGTTTTGTTGAATCTACATGTACAAATATAGGAGGTGAAATAAAAGATTCTTTTAGCTTCTTGAATGCTTCTTCAATCTTATCATTCCAAATAAAATTTTTCTTGCTTTTAAATCATATTAAAAGAACTATAATCTTAAAATAATCTTTAATAAAGATTCTATAAAAATTTATAAATCTTAAAAAATATTATACATTTTTTATTAATGATAGTTGTTTCTACTTTATAAAAGTTTGTATTTTCTTTGGATCCATAGAAATTTAATTTTTAAAAGCAATATATTTTAAAAACTTTACTGATTGTTAATGGAAAGAGTACTTCTCTAATTTGGCATATAATCCACTTTTCTATAGTTTTTTCAATATTATATATACATGATGTTTATATATTTGTTTGTTCTTAGAGAAGATTAAGATATCATCCAAGTAGATGGCTACAAAGTCATTTAAGTATTCTTACAAGATGTCATTTATCATATGTTGAAAGATTACAGCTGTATTTGTAAATTCAAAAGGCATAACATTATACTCAAAATATCTATATCTTATATGAAATATGATCTTCTATTGATTTTTTTTTTATATTCTAATTAGATTATAGGCGCCTTCAAATCAATCTTTATAAAAATCTTTGCCTATCCTAATTATTCTAATAATTTTGAGATTAATCATAATAGATAGCAATTTTTTATAATTATCTTATTTAGACCTTGATAGTTAATATACATATGTAAAGAACCATCGTTCTTCTTCACAAATAAGATAGATGCTTCTACAAGTGATTTTGAATGTTTAATAAAATTTTTAGCTAGATTTTTATCAATATGTTCTTATAGGGCTATAAGCTTCATTTGTGAGAGATTATAAACTAGACCAAATAGAAATTGAATTCCATCTTATAATTTGATTACATAATCATAAAGATATTGTTTTGATAATATGTCTATTTTTTATTTTTTTTTCAAATACATCTTCAAAGTCACGATATTAATTAGGAATATTTTGTTTCAATTGCCCAGTTGGATCTTTTATTAAAGTAGCATACAATGCAAATGTAGCCCCTTTCTTTGCTGCTTACGTAAATATTTTAGCTCCAAGAAATGAAATAGCACCTTGTTTCTTTTTTTAATATTTGGATCTTGAAGAAATTTTTTACAAACTTCAATAAATATCATGATTATATAATTCAAATCAAGAGAGTCAAATGATAATAGGATTTATTGAATATTGAATGATGTTGAAGATAATGCTTGATATTTGATCTGCTAGTACCACTTTCAATGGTTGGATTTCTTTAATAACATCCCTTGATATAAAATTTCATCTATCAATGATTTCAATGGATGCAAGATGGATCTTCTTTACAAGTACTAAATTGTACTTGGTTATAAAATCTTTATCCATAAAACATACTGAGATTACAATATCTAAAAAGACTTTAGCAAAAATCTCCTGTCTTAAGATTCTTATATATACAAGAAGTATAAAATAGAATGTTAGATTCAGAGGTAGGAAGAGACATTTTTTTGGTACTTTAGATTTGAGGGTGTCCAACCACAAGGTCCCTACTATGGCTAGACATACTTATTTTCTAACCATAAGGTCTCTACTATGGCTACCTCTTTTTTTTATTTTCTTTTATATTAGACTGTAGTAGAGAATCCGAATTATTTTCCGATTGATTGTACCATGTCAATTATGAAGTATAATAATAAAACTAAAAATTCAATATATATGGATGAATAAGAGATGATAATTATTTGTTGATTGAATTTGGTGTGGCGAATTGGCATCCAAAGATTGGATATGTTGATTCAGTTTAATTATAAATGAATATATTATACTATATTAAAAATATCTTGACTATCTAGAAGGCGCCATTCTTGAAAAGAATTTACAATTGTAAGAAGTTCTTTATCATGGATTTTGTAATTGATTTGTGTTACTAAAAATTTCTTAGAATAGAAAGCTGTTGCATGGAATTTGTCATCTTCTCTCATTTGTAACAATATTGCCCCCAAAGCAAAGTTTGAAGCATTTGTTTCTATAAAAAATGCCTTGGAAAAGTTGACATGATACAAGATTGGTGCAAAAATAAAAGCTATCTTCAAAGCCTTCAATGATGCTTTTGCTTCTTTATTCCACTCAAGTTTGTCCTTATAAGTTAAGCGTGTAAGTGGAGTTGCAATTTGAGAAAAGTTCTTGATGAAGATTTGATAGTAATTGGCAAATCCCAAAAAACATTGCACATCTCTTATTGTTTTTAGAATCTTCCAATCTATGACTATCTGGACTTTCTTAGGATCCATTTTGAGACCATCATTTAAAATGATGTATCCTAAGAAGTCAACTTGAGTAGTGTGAAGTATATACTTTTCCATCTTGGCATATAATCCTTTATCTCTAAGTTTTTATAACACACAACAAAAATAAAGTTCATATTTTTTTTGTATTTTTAAAGTAGATTAAAATATCGTTTAAATACTAGACAATGAAGTCATCAAGAAACTCATGAAAAATGTCATTTATAAGGTGTTGAAAAATAACTAGTGCATTTATAAGTCTAAAAGGCATGACATTATATTCAAAATGCAGTCTTTCATTCATCACTTTTTTTTATGCGCATTAAATTATATGCTCCTCTTGGATCTATTTTTGTATAGATCTTGGCTTGATTCAATTAATCAAGAAGTCCAGATATCAAAGATAGAGGGTACCTATTTTTGATGGTAATCTTATTCAACCCTTGATAATCTACACACATCCGTAGTGACCCATCTTTCTTCTTTACAAATAAGATAGGAGCTGCTCTTGGAGATTTTGAATGGCATATGAAATTTTTGGCAAAGTTCTCATCAATGTATTTCTTTAGTATAGTAAATTCATTCTGGGATAGATTGTAGATCAGTCCAAATAGAGACTGAGTTCCTTCTTTGAGATCAATTGAACAATCATATGGACAATACTCTAAAAGAATGTCTGCATTCTTTTTCTCAAAAACGTCTTGATAATCTTGATATTGGCTTGGAATGCCAGTTGAAGTCCTTCTACCATCAAAAATAGGTGTAGCATAAATAGTAAAAGATGATCTTTCTTTTGCTTCATTCATAAATACTTTTGGACCTATAAGTATGGATTTTATTATATTAAGCTTATAGTTTGTTATTTGACTTATAGGACTCTTATTAATGCTTTGAAAAAAGTCAAGTCTACGAAAAATCCAATCTATTCGAAGATTGTACTTTTCTAGCCATGATAAATCTAAAATGACTAGATTAGAGAGAGATTTAATTATATTAAAGACTACACAATTATTATGACCATCTATTGTTATATTTATAGGAAGGTTTTTATGAGTAATATTTTTAGAAGATAATCGGCGATCATCTATGATTTCTATATATACGGGTTTAGTTTTTTGTATTGAAAGTATTCTATAATTTTTAATAAATTCTTTATCTAAAAAACTCGCTAAGGCTCCTGAATCTAATAAGATAGAGGCTTTATGATTTATAGGTCTTAAATAGATATCTATTATAAAATAAAGAGAGGGTTCTAAGGAGAGGATAGGACCTTTATTAGGAATTGTACAAGATTCCAATTGCACGGTCCCTATTGTAGCTAGACAAATTTGTTTTCTGACATATTGTCTTCTTTGACAGCCGTACTTCTTATCTTGTGGTTAAATGTTTCTTCAGACAATGTTGAGAAATATGCTTAGGTTCTCCACAATATAAACACAATCATTTTTAACAATGACAAGTCTTTTCTAATTTAGTAAGAGATTTGAAACATATCGTGTCGATTTGCATGTCTTCTATTTTTAAATGTACGTATTGAAAAGACATTGATGTTGTCATTGTATTGTAGTAACATTGGGGCTTCTTTGTGCGGCTCTCTGATCAAAATTCAAAAAGCTGATTATCACACTTCACAACTAAATCTATTGCTTGACTCAATGTTTGAGGATTGAATAAGTTGAGCATCAATTTCTTTACCTCATATTTTAATCTATAGAGAAATTAGCTAATAAGCATAATATCATCATACTTGGTGTCAATTGCTAATTGTCAAAATTATGAAGTATATGATGTCATTGATTGATTGCCTTGTTGCAAGATAAGGATCTTATTAGTTGCGACATGAATTACATCATGTTTTTTATATATAGATTAAAATTCTTCTAAAAATACTTCCAAATTATCTAATATTAAATCACGTTATTTAAGAAAGGACAAAAACCATGATAAAACAGAACCTGCCAATAGTGTTCCAATAAATTTGACTTGTGATCTCTGGATTGGATAACTTTAGAGTTGAAATTCAATCACCAATTGTACTTAATTGATGAATCTTCAAAACTTAGATTTGGTGCCATCAAACTTCTTCAGCAAATTAATCTTTGGTTCTTTGATACTTAAATGATGTCCAATCGTAGGTGAAGTGGTATGGCTTGAAGTAGCTCGAATCATCTCTATATCTTTTCTTCTTGCTAATCTTGTTGCTCTTTGTGGTGGTATATTGAATTGATGCATTCCAAGCATTAATTCTTTCATTTGTTCTTGCATTTATGCCACTGCACTCTTTATTTCAGTAAGCTTTGCCATGATACTACAATAGAATAGGAAAAAATATCTACTCTTACTATAAAATAAAACACTCAAGAACAAAAGAAACAATATCAACATAGAAATGGAACAATATCAATATAGAAGTGGATAATCCACAACTTCTAATATGCTTATGTCTTATCAAGAAAAAAAAGGTAATCCACTTTTAATTAAGAAGAGACAAAGCTCTGATATTACAACTTCATTCTTGTCAATTTATCAAGGATACGAACTAAAAAAAATACACAAGTTAGTAAGAACTATATCAAATGAAATTAATAAGATGGAAATAAAGAAATATGTATATTCAAGAAAAAATTGGAATGGCTAATGCCAAAGACTAGAAAATACATGAGACTTTTAAATTAGACTAAAAGCAAGAAAACAATTGACAAGAGTGAAGAAGGCTTTACTCTTGTCTCTATTTATACTATCTATCTAAGAGCTATGTAGCAATATTCCACATAACCTCCTACATGTGTCTAATTTGTAAGACACATGTCAAACTTGTAAGACAAGTTTTCCACATGTGCACCATGTACTTAGCTTATTCCACAAGCTATCAACATGTGCCACACATGGCTAGCTTGTTGACCAAGTTTTTAAGCTACCAATCACCTATAGACATGTATAAAGGTGATTCTATATCTATGAAGCTTCTAAAAAGCTTTTTTCTAAGATATTATCAAATTAATTTATTTTATATGCTTCTATTAATCTATATTAATTTTGATAATTATTAGAGTAATTTTTATGTTTGTGACAAAGAGAAGAAATAAGACAAATATTTACATAATTTGCATTATTAAAATTTAGAAGCAAGATTGATAGGAGGATAGGACTCAAACAAGTTATGTTGAGGATATGAGAGAATATCAAACAGAGTGCATACTAATAGAATCTAGCAAAAGAAAGAAGATTATATAAGAAGCACGTGTTATTAATTCTTGAAAGAAAGATAATTATGAGATGGGAGGTAATAGCTGTTCAATCCTTTATTGGTCGAAGACTTCTACTATAGAATAGATAGATAATTTTGGGTAGTAGCATAAGGGTTAAAAATTGATAAATTAGATGATTAATCCAATTATTGGTTGGTATAGATGATAATATAGGAAAGTTAGTTGAAAAAGTAATTAAGACAAGAAAGATGATGGTTGGTACCTCAATTTTTAGTATAAAGAGAATAGAAAAGAAAAAATCGGAGCCTGACTATGAGAGTCATGAATTGGGATAAGCTTAGTGCTATTTTTTTTATTTTTTTTATATTAGACTATAGTAGAAAATCCGGATCACATTCCAATTGATAGTACCATTTTGTAGAATAGATAGATAATTTTGGATAGTAGACTAAGGATTAAAAATTAATAAATTAGATGATTAATCCAATTGCTTGTCAATATACATGGTAACATAAGAAAGTTAGTTAGATAAGCAATTAAGATAGGAAGAATGATATTTGATATCTCAGTTTTAGTATAAAGAGAATAGGGAAGAAGAAATCGGGGCCCAATTGTGAGAGTCGAGAGCCTGGATAAGCTTAGGGCTACCTCTTTTTTTCATTTTTTTTTTTATTAGACTATAGTAGAGAATCTGAATTACATTCTAATTGATCATATCATATCAATTATAAAGTATAGTAAAAAAATAAAAAATTCAATATATATAGATAAATAAGAAATTATAATTATTTATTAATTGAGTTTGGTGTAGCGAATTGGCAGTCAAAGACTAGATATGTCGATTTAGTTTGATTGTGAATGAGTATGTTATATCATATTAACTATGAGAATTGAGTGGTGAAAGAGAATATTAGAGAGAGGATTTGTTTTAAAAGAGGTTCTTATTGAGAAGTTGTTTCTAATGATTGGAGTATAAAGTAGTTGTTTGTAGTCTGTAGGACAATGCAATATCACTAGATGTTATTATGAGATTGGAAGAAGATAAGCAATTACAGTAGAAAAATTATAGGAGACAGTGTTACAAGGTGTATTCTTGAGTGCATAGCAATAGACAGATGGAAAGAACGGAATTGTTTTAGAGTATCTACGTGACTCTGTCATTTGATAGCAATTAATTGTGTGACCCTAACAGTGTATCTCATGCGTTTAGTCTTTCCCTATGTTTGAACTCCACTTATGTAGGTTACTCTAGGTAGTACTAGAAGGGTAAATAAAACAAAAAACTACATTTTTGGTACTGCTGCTGGGGATTGACAATAGTTTTGAGTATTAGGAATTAACCGCCAAACGAGTAATTTTTGCATGATATTCAAAGTAGTTAAAAAATTAGTGCTAGTTCAAAAGTGAAGCCAAATGAGTAGTTAGATTGGAGATGGAAAATACTTTTGAAGATATGATAAAAAAGATTATGATTAATAAGAATGAAAACATTGCACTTAAAAAAATATGTCTTTTGAAAAGAAAAACAAGAGACAGTGTTGTTGTGTTGAGAGTCTTAGTCCTAAGGAACACATGGTCTTTCGTACTTCTAGTTAATAAAGTGCAAGATAAGATCCATAAAAGTTCATAAAATTGAATAATTTACATTAAAAAAAATATAATTTATTAATCCTAACATATTCTGTTTTTAGAGACCTATCCTCAATTTTATTCATAAATCCTAGGATATCACATCAATTGAAGCAAAATTTAGATACAAGATTCTTAAGGAAGTAAGAAAGCAAATTCCAAAAATATTTTGATCATATCTATTGTGATTAGGAAGAACCACGTTGTCAAAGTAATCCCTCCTTGTAGCCTTCAATTCTGGACTCTCTTTGCTTCACACCTTCATTGCTCTTTATTAAAGAAGATCTAAGTGCTGCAATTTTGTAGGCTTATAGCTTGTCTCATGTTGTAAACATATTCCATTTATTGCTCTAAAAATCCTCCATAAACTTGATTTATAGGTTCCATCCTTCTTCTTTAATTTTGCCTTCTAACAACTCTAGATCTGACCACAATTTTCCTCATAATTCCTCAAATATAATTCTAATGGCAATTAATTTTTTAAACAACCTAAAAGACTTATATATCTATAAATTTCAACAAATTTTGCTCAAAAAACTACTCTAATCACAAAGATATGCTCCCTCAAACTTTACTAATTTGGAAATAGACCCTTGTTACTTTGAAGAATATAACGTTTTATTTATAAGACAAATGAGTGTCAAACTTATACTCATCTCTTTCTTAGCTTATATAGATTATGGCTACCAAATCTCACTTTCAAATTCATCTCTTAACTCCTTCTATACAAAAAAATAAACCCTTTTTTTTCTCCTACATTCTTCTCCTCTTATTCTGTTTTTCTTTCCTATTACATCTTCACTCCTCTCTTGTCATCTCCGCTTGGTTATCCCTTGGTCAAAAAGACCTTTTAGTCCATGTCTTTTTACCTCTTCAACCTTTTTCCTTAGACTAATTTGAAGAAATTTTACTTTCCAACGTGAATTTCTATTCTACCTTCTTACTACTAATTTTCTACCAACTTTTCTTCTAATTTCAGCCCACAACATATAAGTTCAGATCTAAGAGAGAAGAAAATAAAGGTAAAGTAGATCTAAAATAAATAGAAGAAAATCTAACAAGTAGAAAGAAATAATTTAGATTAGATTAGAGATAAAAAGAAAAGAACCACAACCTCTTCCCTTTTTCATCCTTTCCTCTTCTAATCTTAATCTTTTTATTTTAACACATTCTTTTATATCTTTCACACTATGTTTTAATTTACAATACAATAGAGCAATCAAAAAATTTGTTGCAAGATGAACAAGAACAAAATCTAAAAAAGAAGCATCAACAGAGTTAGATCAAACTATGATTACAAGCTTATTGGCACATCTGAGCACATCCAAAACATGAAAGATCTTTAATATTTCCGACCTACATACCATTAAAGAAATTACCAAGAGCACTCACTGATAATTTAGTCGATAGTCTAGCGTATTGCTTGAATCTATTAACACAAAGAAAAAATGACACATAAGAATTATATATTCTATTAGGTACTTTTTCAATAGTGGATATAGTCAAGTCTAGCAAAACTGGTTCTTCAAAATGGGATGAATTATATGCCATTAAGGTCCAATTTAGCGTGTTTCAAAATCCGTCATTTTCACCTCAACTTCAATCAATAAAATTATTTGTGGATAATAATAATAAATTGTGGAGGCTTAGAAGTCGGGAAAAGATAATTAAAGAAGGCAGTGTTTATTTTAATAAAGAACTGAGTAGAACATTGTTATCTTCAATGGCGACAGGGGGATCAACAATTTTAATTACAGTCCAAATGGATGTGGTGGCCGATTGTACAACTAACGTAGCCCCATTATCTACTTTTAGAAGTTTACTAAAAGCAGACCTAGATCAAAATTTGTCTCAATTCTTAGCTATATGTGTCACCAATAATGGTAGAACTAAAGATATTTGATTGAGATGGCTGCCAACGACCTTGAAAGACACGGTGTTTGAATGGTATAATTGCCAACTTGTGGATGAATTTCCTAATTGGGAGGTATTAAAAAATATATTTTTAATCCATTTTCAACCAATTGGATTTGAAGAACGTTTTAGAAAAAAATTAATGAAAAGTAGAATGATACCAGGAGAAGTAGTGCAGTTATATTATGACTGAGTAGTAGATATCCTTCATAAATGGTCCAACCAGTCACTATTGCTTCTTCACTTGATGGAGCTAAGATATGGAAAGAGTATCATTATGACCAATTCTTAACCACTAGAGCCACGACGATTCTATCTCAAGGAGTTTATCAAATACCAACTTGGAATGAAACAATAGGCAATTATCCAAGAATGATTGATTACAGTGCAAATTTTAGTGCTAATCCATAGGAAATAGTTAATATTGTTCCATTACAGGCAATCCCACCAACAATTATAGTTTTGTATTCTCCATACTCACCATATCAAAACTCCACATCTACAAAAGAGTTATCTAATGAATTAGTATTGGAGGTTCCAAATAAGGCTTTATTATTAACTTTGACAAAGAAATTGGCTATTAATTTGACAAAAGATAAGGAGAAGAGGCATAAACCGACTAATATGTAATCTAATATTTGATGCAATAATTGTAAGGGACAAGGCTATTTGATAACGGAATGTTCTTTACCACCCCAAATAATTGTGCAATGTACATTTTGTGGGAGCAAGTATAGCACTACAAATTTTTGAAATTTATGAAAGCAACAACAGTTTGGTAATCCAATCATGATTCAACCAACTTCATGGGATATTAATCAAGTCTAGACAAAAAATAGATTTGGCTAGAGTGAGAATTGTTCAAATAAATAAAATAGGAATTTTTCTAATCTTTAAAATTTGGCATATAACTAAGAATATGGATCCAATTTTCAAGATATTGTGCAAAATTAGCAAGGATATTTTCAATATCAACCCATTTATAAACCAATTTCAGATTCTACAATACTAACTAGTTAGTTGAGATCATTTACCTATCCAACCTGGAATAGGCCCAGCCGATGTATACCAGTAGAAACACCCAACATCCCTGATGGTGTCAAAAGAAGACCACTTCAATGTTAGTGTTGCAGGCAATTAGGACATTATGTTAGTGAATGTCCCAATCCAAGAGCTAGTAATGAATACGCTCTAGTTTGTGGAAATCGTAAGTAGTTATGACATACATATCAACAATGCAATGCTCTATTTAATTTTAAAAACCAAGATCAGCATATCCAACTACAAAGTAAATTAGAAGAAAATAATCTAGCTTCACAAGATTCTTTAATAAGTCGGGTAGAATGCGTCCGTGTAGTACTTACTAGGGTCCAACAAAAAGAGAAAGATCCCATTCCACAAGTAGGAGTATTAGTTGTGAAGGATCAATTCAATTCAATGGTGGGAATTCCAAATCCAATACCAATACCAACGATGTTATCAATATTGGGACCTACTCAGTTTGTGCAATCTGATGATGTATCTAATCCCTACATATTGATTCAACCTAAACTAGTATCAATATCTGTAAAGTTATAGAAACCATCCTATGCATTAAAAGATCATATTATAGACAAGCATCTTGACAAAGTTCATTCAATAATTCCAATTTCAAACTTCATAAAGCAAAATAAATTATCTGAAGGGATTAAATATAAACCAATAAAAAAAAAGAAGGCCCTAGGAATCATTGCTAATATGAAACCATATGATATTTTGAAAGATTTGGATGAAATTAAACCTTCAATTTTAATAAAGCAATTGTTAGTAGTTGCGCCAGAATGTCATTTGATATTGAATTCTTTGTTAATATGACATAGAACTTATAATAAAGAAATTCATGAAGTTAGTTTGAACCCAAATCTAGGCACACTGACTATTGATGTATCTATTAATGGTGTTGTTATTTCTAGAGTTCAAGTGGATGGAGCTTCAAGGGTGAATTTAATGACTGCGAATATAATGGAGAATTTGGATTTAGCTCATTTGTTATCCATGACCTTGATATTGAGAATGGTTGATCATAATCATGTAAAGCCTATGGATATTCTTTGTTGTATTGATATTATTATTATTAGAATCGTATATAAGATTGATTATATTATTTTTTAATTATAGAATTCCACATAATTATATCTAATTTTATTGGATGGATTGTGGCTATATTAAATCAAAGCTAGGAATAAGTGGAGCCATGGAATATTGACTATTGGAAAGGATAGAGACAAGATTATTTTACAAATATACTTAATTCAATATCATGGAGAATCTCAAATTCTGCTTTCAAAGGTGACTTTTAATGATGAGGGTCAATTTGATGTGGAATATGATGAAGTTATTAATTCAATGTAAGTTGATAATGGCCAAATTCACATGCAAAAGCAAGGCGTGTTATATCAATATGGAGGATTTGGAAAATATTTAATATATCCGGAGGATTGAACAAATTTTGATAATGCTTTCACCAATTGGATGAATAATCTTATGATTAATGAAGTTAGTATATTGGAATCAGAATTGGATAATTTTAATGTATTAGATTATATGAAGGATTCAGAAGAGGAGAAAAAAATTAAATTAGAAATTGTTGCGGAACCTGTGTGCCAATCAATTAGTTTGAGCACCAATGAAACATCATAGATTATCAAAGTATATACATGTATTACGCGTATAGAGCTAAGAAATTAAAAAAACTTCTTTCTAAGTCATAAATCTACTTTTGCTTAGTTGTATATAGACTTAAAAGGTATTTCTACCAAAGTTTGTGAATATTGAATTATTTTAGAGGAAGATGATATACCAATTCATCCAAGACAATATCGCCTTAACCCAAAATATTCCCTCATGGTAAATGAGGAAGTGGATAAATTTTTAGATGTGGGCTTCATATATCTAGTCCTATATAGTGAATGGATTTCTCTAATTATGATAGTATCAAAGAAAAATGGCAAAATCCAAATCTGTTAAGACTTCTGCAAATTAAACGCGGCCACCAGAAAGAATTATTTTTTTTTATCTTTTATGGATAGAATATTGGACGTAGTAGCTGGGCATGAGTGTTACTTCTTTTTGGATGGATTTTAAGATTACAATCAAATTAAAATTACAAGAGAAGATCAATTAAAGACTACTTTTATTATGGACTGGGGCACATTTGCTTATAAGGTGATGCCATTTGGATTATGTAATATCCCGGCCACATTTCAAAAGGTAATGATACAAGCATTTAAGAATTACTTATGATTATCAATAGAGATCTTTTTAGATAATTTTTGCACATTTAGTACAATAATTGTATCATTTGGAATATCTTGCAATAATTACAATCTCTTACCATTTAGAATATCTTGGTAAATGTCTGGATCAATGTGATAAGTATGGAATATCTTTAAACTCTGAGAAGTGTCAATTTGGGATACCCTCAAAAAAACTTATGGAACATATTATTTCTGTGGGTGGTATTGCTATTGACTTAGATAAAGTTACTCGTATATTGGCCTTACCAAAGCCAGAAACAATGTCGGGTGTTTGTAGTTTTATAGGCCGTATTAACTATTATCGGCGATTTATTGATTCATTTGTAGTCGTATGTCAGCCTTTAACTAATTTTCTAAAGAATCCATCGTCAGATGGCTTTAGCCCAATTTCGACTGAGAAATGTATGATTACATTCGAGGAATTGAAGCAATATATATGGATGAATAAGAGATTATAATTATTTGTTGATTGAATTTGGTGTGGCAAATTGGCAGCCAAAAATTAGATATGTTGATTCAATTTGATTGTGAATGAGTATGTTATGTCGTATTAGCTATGGGAATTGAGTAGTGAAGGAGAATATAGAGAGAAGATTTGTTTTGAAAGATGTTCTTGGTGAGAAGTTGTTTCTAGTGATTGGAGTATGAAGCAGTTGTCTATAGTCTGTAGGACAATATAATATCAGCGAATGTATTGTTAAAGAACTAGAAGTTAGAAGCCACAACACTTAGCATCAGCAAGGTTGCACACAAAGAGAAGTGCGGAATGAGATAGCTCTCACTTCCAACACCCTTTACTTATAAGTGGAGTTCACATCCAAAGTACATAGGCTTCATCTACATTCATCTAAAAGCCAGCCGCCTACCGAGACCCTAAATCCAGCCGCCTGTCAAGACCTTAAACCTAACCGCCTGTCGAGACCCTAGCCGCCACTTAATCCCTAGTTGACTTTTGACTATTAGAAACTTACTATGGTTAAACTCCAAGTAACTCTTTCTTAAACTTTAACACTCCCACTTTTCTAATTGTCAAAAGGCTTTTAAGCCTAATGCCTTTATCAACTCGTGGTGTCTATCCTTCACTAATGCCTTTGTAAGTACATCAGCAAGCATCTCTTTTGTAGTACAATACTTCATACCTATTATACCATCTTCAATCTTCTCTCGTATGAAATGATGTTGAATATCAATGTGCTTCGTTCTTGAATGGTGCTTTGGATTCTTGGCAAATGCAAGACATCCTTGATTGTCACACATTATTGGAGTTGCTTTTGTTTGCACTAATCCAATGTCTTCTAAGAGTTGCCTTATCCAACAAGCCTCCATTGCACAATGACTTGCTGCCATGTACTCAGCCTCCATGGTTGATCTTGCAATGGTAGGTTGTCTCTTGCAATTCCATGAAATGACTCCCACTCCAATAAAGAACACATATCCCGTTGTGGATCTTCTATCATTTACATCTCCAGCCCAATCCGCATCGCAATAACCTTGCAAATCAATGTTCTTACCACCAAGGCATAATTTGAAGTCTTTAGTACCTTTTAAGTACCTCAATATCCTCTTTACCGTTGCCCAATGCAAAGGTCCAGCCTTAGACATGTGTTGGCTCACAACACTCACCGCATATGCAAGATCCACTCTTGTGGCCACCATTGCATACATAAGTGAGCCAACTGCTGCCTTGTATGGAATACTTTGCATCTCACCTTCAACTTGAGCAAACTCCTCATCCGTGAGCTTCATCAACTTCAAATTTGCCTCCAAAGGTGTTCCAATGGGCTTACACTCCTCCATGTTGAATCGTTTCAACACTTCTTCAATGTACTTGCTTTGACTCATTGTAATGGTCTTGTTTTCACGATCTCTTATGAACTCCACTCCTAAGCAATAGTGAAGTTCTCCCAAATCACTCATTTCAAATTCTTTTTCTAATATGGCCTTCATCCAATTCAACTTTTTCACATTGTTAGCCAAGATGATTAAATCATCAACGTAAAGGATTACAATCAATAGGAACTCTTGAGATTGCATCACATACATGGAATGATCTGCCTCACTCCTTACAAACCCTTCATTCACAAAGAATGTATCAATCCGTTGGTACCATGCCCTTGGTGATTGCTTGAGTCCATACAATGATTTCTTCAACTTACAAACAAGATGTTGTTTGCCTTCTTCAACATATCCTTGAGGTTGATCCATATAGATGTCTTCTTCCAACTCTCCATTCAAGAAAGCCGTCTTCACATCCATTTGATGCATCTCCAAGTCCATTGCTGCCCCAATTGCCACAATGGTTCTGATAGTGGTGAATTTAGCCACGGGAGCATATGTCTCATTGAAATCAACACCAGCAACTTGTGAATATCCTTTGGCAACTAATCTTGCCTTATATCTCACAACATTGCCCATTGCATCCCTTTTGGTTCTAAATACCCACTTACAACCAATAGAAGATCGATTTGGTGGAAGTTGAGTCAATTCCCATGTTCTATTGTCCATGAGAGATTTGTATTCTTCTTCCATAGCCTTCTCCCACTTCATAGCATCAGTGGACTTCATTGCATCACATAAAGACAATGGATCAGCAAAGAGTGCAACATTGGCATGTTCTTCACTTACTTGAGGAAAAATATGGTTCTTCCACCATTCACCAAGTGGTCTTCTTTCCCTCATAGGATATCTCCTTTCATTTGAAGAAGATTCACCTTCATGTACTCCAACCACTCTTCCAAGCTTCTTCTTTCTTAAACTTTGTCTTTTCTCACTCAAAGGTTGATACTCCTCATCATCATCATCTTCAACATCTTCATTTCCTTCACTGTTGGTCTTAGGAATCAAAGAGACTTTCTTCTCCATCTTCTTTAGCTCTTTCACCTTCATTCATGTCTCCACTATCTTCATTGTCTTCATCTTCTTCTTCTTTCTTTGCTAGATTTAAAGATGTGTCCACAAACACACCATTACTCCCACTTGGACACATCTCCAAGTGCTCATAAGCACTCTTATGCTCAATAAACTCAACATCACGACTTTTGATGATCTTCTTGGTATCTAAACACATTAGCCTATATGCCTTCGTACCTTCACAATATCCAACAAATACACATTTTGTACCTTTTGCTTCAAGCTTGGACCTCATACAATCTGGTATCTTTGCATAAGCAATGCATCCAAATGTCCTCATGTGTGAAACACAAGGTTTCTTCCCACTCCAAGCTTCTTATGGAGTCATTGATGTGAGTGCACTTCTAAGGCACCTATTCCTTGTGTATACTTTCATTCACCCTAGCTTTCGCCTAAAATTCATATCCAAGATTTTGAGCATGAAGCATACTCCTTGCCATCTCCACAATGGTGCGATTTGCTCTTTCAGCAACTCCATTTTGTTGTGGAGTGTAAGGAGTAGACGTTTGTCTTACAATACCTTGAATCTTCAAGTACTCATCAAAATGTTTTGACAAATACTCACCACCATTGTCTGTGCGTAATACCTTGATCTTGCATTCACATTGCTTTTCCACATGTGCCTTAAACTCCTTAAATCTTGAGAAACACTCACTCTTGGCTTTAAGGATAAAAATCCACACCTTTCTTGAAAAATCATCAATAAATGTGACAAAGTACCTTGCTCCTCCAATTGATGGTGTCTTCATAGGTCCACAAACATCTGAATGCACAATCTCCAACAACTTACTTGCTCGTGTTGCTACTCCACTTGGAAATGAGGCCCTTTGTTGCTTGCCTTGAATACAACCTTCACAAGCTAGAGTCGTGGCATTGTTGTATGATTGACCAAGATCTAAGCCAACTACCATAGATTTGAGCTCCTTCATGCTTTTGGCATTCAAATGACCAAGGCGTCGATGCCAAATTCCAAACTTGTCTTCATCTTTTGGAAATTCAGCAAATGCTGCTACTTCAACTCCATTCACCTTCTTACAATTGAGAATGTAAAGGTTGCCATCTCTAAAGCCCTTTAAAACATTATCTCCATCCAATGTCTTCACAAAACATCCATTCATATCAAATTGAACCTTACAACCACTTGACACAAGTTTGCTCACCGAAAGAAGATTCTTCTTCATCTTTGGCACATGTAGGACTTCTTTCAATCTGATCCTCTTGGTTTCATTCTTCACAACAATCTCCACCACAATGGAGCCAATTCCAACAGCTTGTACCATGCCATTGTCTCCTAACCAAACATTTGTTACTGGAATTTCTTCATAAGTGTTAAAAGAACACTTGTATGGAGTCATGTGCTTGGTAGCACCTGAATCAATAATCCACTTAGACATGGCAGCCATAGAAGTGCCTTCACTTGCCATGAATGCAAAGTCATCTCCTCCAAATTCATCATGTGCATTGTTAGCATTCTCTCTGTCTCCTTTCTTGGCCTTGTAGCAATTTCTTGCAAAATGACCTGATTTTCCGCAAATGAAGCAAGTTTTCACGTTACTCCTTCTATTGTCACGTTGGTTTGAATAGGTACCTTTACCTTGTCTTGAGAAGAGAGCCGAGTCTTCACTTTGATGCTCCTTTTCTTTCCTTTTGGTCACTTCATGTGCAAGTCTTGCCGTCACATAGTCCATTGTAAGCTCCTTCAACTTGATGGACTCCAATGCTACTATAAGATAGTTATAAGACTCCGGAAGGCTCATGAGCAAGGTCATGACAATATCACCATCTTCTAAAGGTTTGTCAACAATAGCTAGTTGATTTGCAAGAGCCTTTACCTTGTTGACGTGAGCCATAAGGTCTTCACCTTCTTCCATCTTGCAAGTGAAGAATTTCCTCCTTGTAAAAAGGATGTTGGACAAGTTCTTGCTCTCATAAATGTTGCAAAGAGTCTTCCATGCTTCCGCTGGTCCTTTGCAATGGATAATGTGTGAAAAGTTGGCTTCATCCACATTTGTGGCAATCATGCCAAAAGCCTTCTTTTCACGTCTTTTAAAGTCCTTCTTCTCCTTAATACTTGCATCTATGCATGGAGGGTCTTCACTTTCATCTACAATGTCCCAAAGGTCCAAAGATGCCAACAAAAGCTCCATTTTCACCTTCCAGTGATAGAAATTGTCACCTCTAAACTTCTCAATCACTCTCAAACCTTCACCCTCACTAGAAGCCATTTCTAAGAAGTAGTGTATCAAAGAATATTGAGAAAAGAAAGTTCCTATGTGATCTAAAATCACAAATTTGCACTAGCAGAAACTCAGAATATCCTCTTGTGAACAAAAGAGTGATTTCTCACTCAAAGCACTCTTAAGTGATCTTCTAAAGCTTCTAATCAGTATATGCACTCTTATGAACCTCTCAATCAAGTTCTTTCACTCTTTCAACTCACTATTTAATGAAATGCAGAAGGTTAATGAAACAGTTTCAATAACACATAAAGACACTATCAAGGTCTTTCACAATGGTCTTAAACTCACTATCAAGGAGATAAGAACCCACAAAGCAATGTTAGAGATCTCTAAGCTTACAAATCAGAACCTCCTCTTGTCATAACATAAGCTAAGATCATACAAACTCTAACATTAGCAAACACCATAAGACCTATTCCGCACAACAACAAAGACTTCATAAAACTTCTAAAACTCACAAGCAAATGTGAGTGGGCCCATAACCTGTTAAAGAACTAGAAGTTAGAAGCCACAACACTTAGCATCAGCAAGGTTGCACACAAAGAGAAGTGCGGAATGAGATAGCTCTCACTTCCAACACCCTTTACTTATAAGTGGAGTTCACATCCAAAGTACATAGGCTTCATCTACATTCATCTAAAAGCTAGCCGCCTACCGAGACCCTAAATCCAGCCGCCTGTCAAGACCTTAAACCTAACTGCCTGTCAAGACCCTAGCCGCCACTTAATCTCTAGTTGACTTTTGACTATTAGAAACTTATTATGGTTAAACTCCAAGTAACTCTTTCTTAAATTTTAACATTTATAATGAAATTATAATGAAATTGGAGGAAGACAAGCAATTATAGTAGGAGAATTATGAAAGACAATATTATAAGATGTATTCTTGACTACATAGCAATAAACAGATGGAGAGAGCATAGTTGTTTTAGAGTATCTACATGACTTTGCCATTTGATAGTAGTTAATTGTGTGACCCTAATAGTATATTTTATGTATTTAATCTTTCTCCATTGTCGGATGGCATGAACTTCTATCTGAGAATATATTGGATACTTGGCTGTAGAGAGTTTATTTGAAACTTATCAGCTAAATTCTAATAATGATTTGTCCTTAATAAAAAAACAAATGATATAATAATATTACAAAAGAGAAGTTATATAGATAAATCCTCTTATATTCAAGTAGGTTTGTACAAAAAAGGTTCAAATTTGCACAAAAATCCTTCAAAACTTTATTCACCTGCAAGGACTTGTTTCTTCTTGATCTTTAGAATCTAATAATTCTTGATCCAGCTATTTAATTTCTATGAAATTTTCTTCAAAGTGTAGATAATATTCTTAAGTTTTATTAAAAAAAAGAATAAATCACAAATTCGTTTTTAATCGTCTAATATCTAAAAAATCCTAATAGGTGCTTAAAATCCTAACTCAGAGATATCTGAGCACTATTTTCCTTATATCTCACAAATCCAAAATATTAATGCTACAAAAATTTTGCACATAGTCTTGTAATATAACTATATATGCTTCTAAAAATTTTGAATAAAAAATCTATCAAATTGCTTAAGATATAGCTCAAAATATAACCACTAATTAAGCGAGGTCACTTACTACCTTTAGCTTATAAGCATTGGCTTCAACTCCCAATATCTCTTTTATTTTAGCTTAAATTTTATTAAACCATACATAGAAAGTATAGCCAAAAAAGAGTTCTTTTCAATTGCAATTACTAATTGTCTATTGCTCTTTGTACGCTCAAGTTATGCATAAAAGACTAATAGTAGGTATGATTTTGATATCCTAACTTTCAGCGCCTATATCTCTTTCATAAAAAGTCCAAATCATGCAAGATTTGCACCAAAACCATATCCAAAAAACCAAACTTGCTGACCTCAGTCTTTGATATTTGACTATTCTTGAAAAAAAACCCTAATTCCTAATAAACCCTCAAGCAGCCTCCTTGAAGCCCATTGGGCATGATTTTTGGCCAATTAGAATAGAGATTTCTATCATCCATCTCCATTCATTCACATGGATGGCCTAACTACCTCCTTTCATACTAAGAACCCCTTTCTAATCCTTTTTGTTATAAGATTTACATAATATGTATTCTAAATATAAAATAAAAGAAGTAAATTAGATCTTAACAATCACCAATATCTAACAAAGGTGATTTAAGATATACAAAAGTTACTATCAATATAAATCAACTTCAAAATTATTATTAAAAAAAATTAGATTGTATAAAGCTCAATAATGATTTTTTTAGATAAATTCTTTCTAAACTAACAACCTAACCACATCTTGCAAGTAATAAAACCTACTATTGAAGCTTTCATTTAACTATATGATGAATTGTATATTAAATATACATGTATAATTTTTTTACATGGTATCGAACCACAACACGACGCCGTGTTCAAACTCCTCCTATGCAGGTTATTCTAGGTAGTACTAAAAAGATAAGTAAAACAACAAACCACATATGTCAACTATGAAGTATAGTAATAAGATATGAAATTTAATATATATGGATGAGTAAGAAATTATAATTGTTTGATGCTTGAGTTTGGTGTGGCAAATTGGTAGTCAAAGATACAGCATATCAATATACTTTGATTGTGAATAAGAATGTTGTACCGTATCAAGTGTGAGAGTTGAACGGTGAAAGAAAATATTGAAAAGTTGATTCGTTTTGGAAGAGGTTCTTAGTGAGAGTTATTTCAAGTGATTGGAATGTGAAGCAATTGTATGCAATCTACTGAGACAATACAATATTGCCAATTGTTATTGTGAGATTGAAGGAAGACAGAAGATTTCAATAGGAGAATTATGGAGATAATATTACGAAGTGTCTTTTTGATTGTAGAGTAGCAAAACAGATGAAGAGAACAAGATTATTTTAGAACATTTATATGATCCTTAGTCTTTGATGTTTGAAAGCAATTAATTATATAACCCTGACAGTGTATCTCATGCATTTAGTCTTTTCCTATATTTGAATCTCTTTTTATAGATTTATTCTAGATCATATTGGCAGAGTAAGTAAAACGATAAATCACATTTTTCGCGCCATTGTCGAGGAATTGACAATAGTTTTGAGTATTAAGAATTAACTGCCAAATGAATAGTTTTTACATGATATATGAAGCAGTTCAAAAATTAATACCGATTTGAAAGTGAAGCCAAATGTATAATTAGATTAAAGATGGAAAGCAATTTTGAAGATACAATGAAAGATTATGTTTAATAAGAATGAAAACATCGCACTAAAAAAAATACAGCTTTTAAAAAAAAGACAAGAGAAAGCGCAAGCAAGAAATTTATTGCAAGACAAATAAGAATAAAATCTAAAAAAGAAGTATTGATAGAGTGTCACGGGCACAAAATATAGACTAGAAGTTTAAACAAGAAGTTTAAGAAGAACTGGCAGGAACTAGATTAATCAAATGAACACAGAAACAACACCA
The DNA here is from genome assembly GCA_036785485.1 of Physcomitrellopsis africana. Taxonomy (NCBI): domain Eukaryota; kingdom Viridiplantae; phylum Streptophyta; class Bryopsida; order Funariales; family Funariaceae; genus Physcomitrellopsis; species Physcomitrellopsis africana. The sequence continues at coordinate 107,084 of JAWRVF010001069.1, forward strand.
GAGATGTGAGCTAGAGCTCCAAGAGATGTGTTGTCGAGACTGAAGAACTCTTCAGCCTCGACTCTAATATATATTCCTACTTAGGAAGCTTTAACCCCAGCAACAACTTCTCTCGCTAGGGAGCTTTCAAGCAACTTCTACCAATAAAAGATGTTGAAAGCCTGGAAGATTCTGAGAGTGATAAGAATTTTAGAATATTCTAGAAGGTTCACGATAAGTATATCCTTGATTCACCTCCTCCTCTAGCTTTGAGGTCTCCGAGAAGCCATTTGAGATGTATACAAATTGCTTCCATTGCTCCATGGCTTGCTGCCATGTACTCCGCCTCCATTGTGGACCTTGCAATTGTTGGTTGTTTCCTACAATTCCATGAAATTGCTCCCACTCCAACAAAGAATACATATCCCGTTGTTGACCTTCTATCATTTACATCTCCTACCCAATCCGCATCACAATAACCATGCAAAGTAGTATTATCACCTCCAAGGCACAATTTGAAGTCTAATGTGCCTTTTAAGTACCACATGATCCTCTTGATGGTTGCCTAATGGATTGGTCCAGTCTTTGACATATGTTGACTCACAACACTTACCGCATATGCAAGATCCATCCTTGTGCCAACCATTGTATACATGAGGGAACCTACTGCTGCTTTGTATGGAACACCTTGCATTTCACCTTCAACTTCAGCAAACTCCTCATCCGTAAGCTTCATCAACTTCAAATTTGCCTCCAATGGTGTTCCAATGGATTTGCAATCTTTCATGTTGAATCGTTTCAACACTTCTTCAATGTACTTCTTTTGGCTCATTGTAATGGTCTTCTTAGCACAATCTCTTACAAATTCCACTCCTAAACAATAGTGAAGCTCTCCCAAATCACTCATCTCATACTCCTTTTCTAATTTAGCCTTTAACCAATCCATCATCTTTAAGGTATTGGTTAAGATGATCAAATCATCAACATAGAGGATTACAATCAATAAGAACTCTTTTGATTGCATCACATACATGGAATGATCAGCTTCACTCCTCACAAATCCTTCATTCACAAAGAATGTATCAATCCGTTGGTACCATGCTCTTGGTGATTGTTTCAACCCATACAATGATTTGTTCAACTTACAAACAAGATGTTGCTTGCCTTCTTCAACAAATCCTTAAGGTTGATCCATGTAGATGTCTTCTTCCAAATCTCCATTCAAGAAAGCCGTCTTTGTTAAAGAACTAGAAGTTAGAAGCCACAACACTTAGCATCAACAAGGTTGCACACAAAGAGAAGTGCGGAATGAGATAGCTCTCACTTCCAACACCCTTAACTAATAAGTGGAGTTCACATCCAAAGTACATAGGCTTCATCTACATTCATCTAAATCCAGCCGCCTGTCAAGACCTTAAACCTAACCGCCTGTCGAGACCCTAGCCGCCACTTAATCCCTAGTTGACTTTTGACTAATAGAAACTTACTATGGTTAAACTCTAAGTAATTCTTTCTTAAACTTTAACACTCCCACTTTTCTAATTGTCAAAAGGCTTTTAAGCCTAATGCCTTTATCAACTCGTGGTGTCTATCCTTCACTAATGCCTTTGTAAGCACATCAGCAAGCATCTCTTTTGTAGTACAATACTTCATACCTATTATACCATCTTCAATCTTCTCTCGTATGAAATGATGTTGAATATCAATGTGCTTCGTTCTTGAATGGTGCTTTGGATTCTTGGCAAATGCAAGACATCCTTGATTGTCACACATTATTAGAGTTGCTTCTGTTTGCACTAATCCAATGTCTTCTAAGAGTTGCCTTATTCAACAAGCCTCCATTGCACAATGACTTGCTGCCATGTACTCAGCCTCCATGGTTGATCTTGCAATGGTAGGTTGTCTCTTGCAATTCCATGAAATGACTCCCACTCCAATAAAGAACACATATCCCGTTGTGGATCTTCTATCATTTACATCTCCAGCCCAATCCGCATCGCAATAACCTTGCAAATCAATGTTCTTACCACCAAGGCATAATTTGAAGTCTTTAGTACCTTTTAAGTACCTCAATATCCTCTTTACCGTTGCCCAATGCAAAGGTCCAGCCTTAGACATGTGTTGGCTCACAACACTCACCGCATATGCAAGATCCACTCTTGTGGCCACCATTGCATACATAAGTGAGCCTACTGCTGCCTTGTATGGAATATTTTACATCTCACCTTCCACTTGAGCAAATTCCTCATCCGTGAGCTTCATCAACTTCAAATTTGCCTCCAAAGGTGTTCCAATGGGCTTACACTCCTCCATGTTGAATCGTTTCAACACTTCTTCAATGTACTTGCTTTGACTCATTGTAATGGTCTTGTTTTCATGATTTCTTATGAACTCCACTCCTAAGCAATAGTGAAGTTCTCCCAAATCACTCATTTCAAATTCTTTTTCTAATATGGCCTTCATCCAATTCAACTTTTTCACATTGTTAGCCAAGATGATTAAATCATCAACGTAAAGGATTACAATCAATAGGAACTCTTGAGATTGCATCACATACATGGAATGATCTGTCTCACTCCTTACAAATCCTTCATTCACAAAGAATGTGTCAATCCATTGGTACCATGCCCTTGGTGATTGCTTGAGTCCATACAATGATTTCTTCAACTTACAAACAAGATGTTGTTTGCCTTCTTCAACATATCCTTGAGGTTGATCCATATAGATGTCTTCTTCCAACTCTCCATTCAAGAAAGCCGTCTTCACATCCATTTAATGCATCTCCAAGTCCATTGCTGCTCCAATTGCCACAATGGTTCTGATAGTGGTGAATTTAGCCACGGGAGCATATGTCTCATTGAAATCAACAGCAGCAACTTGTGAATATCCTTTGGCAACTAATCTTGCCTTATATATGTAGATGTCTTCTTCCAAATCTCCATTCAAGAACACTTGAATTTATTCATAAGTGTTAAAAGAACACTTGTATGGAATCATGTGCCTGGTAGCACCCGAATCAATAGTCCACTTAGACATTGCAGCCATAGAAGTGCCTTCACTTGCCATGAATGCAAAGTCATCTCCTCCAAATTCATCATGTGCATTGTTAGCATTCTCTCTGTCTCCTTTCTTGGCCTTGTAGCAATTTCTTGCAAAATGACCTGATTTTCCGCAAATGAAGCAAGTTTTCACATTACTCCTTTTATTGTCACGTTGGTTTGAATAGGTACCTTTACCTTGTCTTGAGAAGAGAGCTGAGTCTTCACTTTGATGCTCCTTTTCTTTCCTTTTGGTCACTTCATGTGCAAGTCTTGCCGTCACATAGTCCATTGTAAGCTCCTTCAACTTGGTGGACTCCAATGCTACTATAAGATAGTTATAAGACTCCGGAAGGCTCATGAGCAAGGTCATGACAATATCACCATCTTCTAAAGGCTTGTCAACAATAGCTAGTTGATTTGCAAGAGCCTTTACCTTGTTGACGTGAGCCATAAGGTCTTCACCTTCTTCCATCTTGCAAGTGAAGAATTTCCTCCTTGTAAAAAGGATGTTGGACAAGTTCTTGCTCTTATAAATGTTGCAAAGAGTCTTCCATGCTTCCGCTGGTCCTTTGCAATGGATAATGTGTGAAAAGTTGGCTTCATCCACATTTGTGGCAATCATGCCAAAAGCCTTCTTTTCACGTCTTTTAAAGTCCTTCTTCTCCTTAATACTTGCATCTATGCATGGAGGATCTTCACTTTCATCTACAATGTCCCAAAGGTCCAAAGATGCCAATAAAAGCTCCATTTTCACCTTCCAGTGATAGAAATTGTCACCTCTAAACTTCTCAATCACTCTCAAACCTTCACCCTCACTAGAAGCCATTTTTAAGAAGTAGTGTATCACAGAATATTGAAAAAAGAAGTTCCTATGTGATCTAAAATCACAAATTTGCACTAGCAGAAACTCAAAATATCCTTTTGTGAAAAAAAGAGTGATTTCTCACTCAAAACACTCTTAAGTGATCTTCTAAAGCTTCTAATCAGTATATGCACTCTTATGAACCTCTCAATCAAGTTCTTTCACTCTTTCAACTCACTATTTAATGAAATGCAGAAGGTTAATGAAACAGTTTCAATAACACATAAAGACACTATCAAGGTCTTTTACAATGGTCTTAAACTGACTATCAAGGAGATAAGAACCCACAAAGCAATGTTAGAGATCTCTAAGCTTACAAATCAGACCCTCCTCTTGTCATAACATAAGCTAAGATCATACAAACTCTAACATTAGCAAACACCATAAGACCTATTCCGCACAACAACAAAGACTTCATAAAACTTCTAAAACTCACAAGCAAATGTGAGTGGGCCCATAACCTGTTAAAGAACTAGAAGTTAGAAGCCACAGCACTTACTATTAGTAAGATTGCACACAAAGAGAAGTGCGGAATGAGATGGCTCTTACTTTCAACACCCTTTACTTATAAGTGGAGTTCACATCTAATATGCATAGGCTTCATCTACATTCATCTAAAGCCAACCGCCACTCGAGACCCTATATCTAGCCGCCTGTCAAGACCTTAAATCTAACCGCCTGTCGAAATCCTAGCCGCCACTGAATCCCTCTTTTACTTTTGACTATTAGAAACTTACTATGGTTAAATATTATATTGTAATAATCCAAGTAACTCTCTCTTGAATTTTAACATTTTGAGAGTGAAAACACTAGTTTATTCACAAAGAGGTCATTTTGAATTTGTAAGGCAGCAACACCTTGTTGCTGATTTTGAGAGCTTTAGGACTACTTCTCTTGATCTTTTTTGACACATTTCTTTCTTAGATATGGCTTCAAGTGAAGGTCAAGGCTTAAGAGCAATTGAATAAATTAGAAGAATGAATTTCTACCATAGAAAGAAATAGAATGAGCATCAAAGTCAAGACTCAGTATTCTATTCATATCAAAGAAGTGTTAAAGTACAAGCAAGAGTTACTTGGATTATTTCAATATAGAATTTATCCATAGTAAGTTTTTAATAGTCAAAAGTCAACTAGGAATTAAATAGCAGTTTGGGTCTCGAGACGTGGTTGGGTTTAAGGTCTTGACAGGCGGCTTGATTTAGGGTCTTGTTAGGCGGCTAGGTTTAGGGTCCGGATTGGCGGCTTGCTTTAGATGAATGTAGATGAAACCTATGCATATTGGATGTGAACTCCACTTATAAGTAAAGGGTGTTGGAAGTGAGAGCTATCTCATTCCGCACTTCTCTTTGTGTGCAACCTTACTGATGGTAAGTGCTGTGGCTTCTAACTTCTAGTTCTTTAACTGGTTATGGGCCCACTCATATTTGCTTGTGAGTTTTAGAAGTTTTATGAAGTCTTTGTTGTTGTCCGGAATAGGTCTTATGGTGTTTGCTAATGTTAGAGTTTGTATGATCTTTGCTTATGTTATGACAAGAGGAGGTTCTAATTTATAAGCTTAGAGATCTCTAACATTGCTTTGTGGGTTCTTATTATTGAGAAAACACCATAAGCATAACACAAGTAAGTATGAGTACAAATCAGCAAGGTTGCACACAAAGAGAAGTGTGGAATGAGATGACTCTCTCTTCCAAACACTCGATACTTATAGGTGGTGGTTGCTGCCCTAATGGTCAACTTCCACTCATTGACTTTGACTTACATGTCCCTTAGGATCCGTTGGCATCTTGCGTACCTCGAGGGTATCCTATGCCATGCACTAATGACTCTTACACTTTGACTAAGATGCCCCTTGGGATCCGTTGGCATCTTGTTTACCTCGAAGGTATCCTATGCCATGCACTAATGACTCTTATCTATTCTTTGAATATTCCTTAGTAGATCCTTTATCCTCTTGACTTTGACTCTTGATCTTTGACCGCATCCTATATCCATAGGATGCCCTTTCTATATGCCAAGAGTCAATCCTTTGACCATTAGCAACTTACCTAAGGTAATATCTTCTATACTTTACTATTACTTATTTATCTCAATACTCCCACTTTGCTAATTGTCAAAGGCTTTCAAACCTAATGCCTTTGTCAACATGACATGCCTATCCTTCACTAATGCCTTTGTCAATAAATCAGCAAGCATGTCTTCCGTAGGACAATACTTCATGTCAATCACTCCCATTTCAATCTTCTCTCGTATGAAGTGATGTTGAATGTCAATGTGCTTGGTTCTTGAATGATGCTTTGGATTCTTTGCAAAAGCAAGGCATCCTTGATTGTCACACTTCATTGGAGTTGCTTCCAATTGCACAAGTCCAATGTCCTCCAAAACTTGTCTTAACCAAATTGCTTCCATTGCTCCATGGCTTGCTGCCATGTACTCCGCCTCCATTGTAGACCTTGCAATTGTTGGTTGTCTCCTACAATTCCATGAAATTGCTCCCACTCCAACAAAGAATACATATCCCGTTGTTGGCCTTCTATCATTTGCATCTCCTGCCCAATCCGCATCACAATAACCATGCAAAGTAGTTTTATCACCTCCAAGGCATAATTTGAAGTCTAATGTGCCTTTTAAGTACCTCATGATCCTCTTGATGATTGTCCAATGGATTGGTCCAGCCTTTGACATGTGTTGACTCACAACACTTACCGCATATGCAAGATCCATCCTTGTGCCAACCATTGCATACATGAGAGAACCTACTGCTGCCTTGTATGGAACACCTTGCATTTCACCTTCAACTTCAGCAAACTCCTCATCCGTAAGCTTCATCAACTTCAAATTTGCCTCCAATGGTGTTCCAATGGGTTTGCAATCTTTCATGTTGAATCGTTTCAACACTTCTTCAATAAACTTCCTTTGGCTCATTGTAATGGTCTTCTTAGCACGATCTCTTACAAATTCCACTCTTAAACAATAGTGAAGCTCTCCCAAATCACTCATCATATACTCCTTTTCTAATTTAGCCTTTAACCAATCCATCATCTTTAAGGTATTGATTAAGATGATCAAATCATCAACATAGAGGATTACAATCAATAAGAACTCTTTTGATTGCATCACATACATGGAATGATCAGCTTCACTCCTCACAAATCTTTCATTTACAAAGAATGTGTCAATCCGTTGGTACCATGCTCTTGGTGATTGTTTCAACCCATACAATGATTTGTTCAACTTACAAACAAGATGTTGCTTGCCTTCTTCAACAAATCCTTGAGGTTGATCCATGTAGATGTCTTCTTCCAATTCTCCATTCAAGAAAGCCGTCTTCACATCCATTTGATGCATCTCCAAGTCCATTGCTGCCCCAATTGCCACAATGGTTCTAATAGTGGTGAATTTGGCCACGGGAACATATGTCTCATTGAAATCAACACCAGCAACTTGTGAGTATCCTTTAGCAACTAATCTTGCTTTATATCTCACAACATTACCCATTGCATCCCTCTTGGTTCTAAACACCCACTTACAACCAATTGAAGCCCGATTTGATGGAAGTTGAATCAATTCCTATGTTCCATTGTCCATGAATAATTTGTATTCTTCTTCCATGGCCTTCTCCCACTTCATAGCATCACTGGACTTCATTGCATCACATAAAGTCAATGGATCAACAAAGAGTGCAACATTAGCATGTTCTTCACTTACTTGAGGAAAGATGTGGTTCTTCCACCATTCACCAAGTGGTCTTCTTTCTCTCATAGGATATCTCCTTTCATTTGAAGAAGATTCACCTCCATGTACTCTTCCAACTCCCTTTTGTTTTAAGCCTTGTTTCTTCTCATTCAAAGGTTGGTACTCCTCATCATCATCATCAACTTCAACATCTTCCTTTCCTTCATTGTTGGTCTTAATTGTACTAGGGACCTTCTTTGGCTCTTCACCTTCATCACCATCCTCAATGGCTTCATCTTCTTCTTTCTTTGCTGAATTTGAAGATGTATCCACAAATCCACCATTACTCCCACTTGGACACATCTCCAAGTGCTCACAAGCACTCTTATGCTCTAAAAATTCAACATCTCGACTTTTGATAATCTTCTTGGAATCCAAGCACATTAGCCTATATGCCTTGGTACCTTCACAATATCCAAGAAACACACATCTTGTACCTTTTGCATCAAGTTTGGACCTCATACAATCTGGTACCTTTGCATAAGCAACACATCCAAAAGTCCTCATATGTGAAACACAAGGTTTCTTCCCACTCCGAGCTTCTTGTGGAGTCATTGATGTGAGTGCACTTGTAGGACATCTATTTCTTGTATAC